>OZ024916.1:51116310-51336310 GCA_964017125.1 Flabesymbios commensalis | reverse complement strand
TCGTATTTTGTCTTTGCGCGGCAGTATAGGATGTAATGCGTTATCGGTGGAGTTTATGATGTCGCGGCCAGCGTCTCCCAGGCTCTGCACTTATCTAATACAATCAGAGACAGCAATGGAGATGGCTTATCCGACATAAACGCGGCTCTATGGAAATATTATACTGATACACCCATTCCGTCCGACGTGATTCATAGGGCTACGTCATCCTCGGCCAAATGTCAGGAAAATAATTACCCAATAAGACAGGAATTCATGGAATTATGCACAACCTACGTAATGATATTTTATGGGAATATTCAGTCAATAAAAGTCAGCTTTTATGGGCATGACCCTCCGGTATATCATATCTTCCTGCTATACAGTGACCGTAAAAAGACAATGGTACCAGCACCGACCTAATGATGTTTTATACACGGCAGTATGTAAAGAGTGTATTTATAATGACATATACTGGTGTTCGACACTCATTACGCGATCATTTATTATTATCAATTGATGCCATAAAACCCATACGAGCTGACCCTTAGCCTTTAAAGCGACCAAGAGACCACATGGTTTTTCTTTAAATTTGAAATTATACTTAATGTCTTAGTTAGTTCTTTCCACTTCATTTGAATCCTTATGCAGTACCTACATTATGGGCCAATAGAAATGTAATTCTTTCAGTGCGGGTGTCGACGTTAGACGTCAGAATCTGACGTCTACAACCTGACATCTAAAGTCGATCCCCGCACAGAAATGGTTAAAACGCCAGGAGATTAACCCTTTCAAGCCTGAATTTACCATTGTCATCTTCATGCACTACAAGCCGCAAATTGCTGTCGCAATTCTCGACTTGCAGTGGATGAAGATGACTTGAAGTGGGTGGTGAATGCAAAAAAATTGCTATTGTTAAAATAGTTCCATGAACATTTTTGCTCTAAAATCCCCTAGATTTTAGGAAAACAGGTCATTCTTCAGAGATGCAAAATGATGTTTTAATGCATCGTGAGGACTTAAAGGGTTAAAGCGCTATGATGCTCAATCATCACCTACTATAATAAAGAAGGTGTATCTCGCTACCACGACCCACAACTTCAAGTGGGCGATAATTCAGATTTGTCAAAATGGGAATCGAAAATTTTGACAATGTTTTTGATTAAAACAGCTGTTTAGGCTGACATCAATGAAATGATGTGATCTTAACTTAGTAATATTATGTTATAATATTTAAATTTTTATCCACTTGACATCCACCATAACTTCAAGTGGGCGGAAATTATTCATAAGCCCCTATAGGCATAGGCCTACTTGTTTAATTTGAGATAAAAATATTATTACATTTTGATGTTTAAAGGAGTAGTCCACTGTGTACGAACAACGGACACATCTGTACCTGAAAAGCATCAGACTGATTACAGAGCTAGAGGCAACTGGGGTACAATTAACACCTGAAACATACATTGAGTTGTCTTTAGCTTTAAACACTGTGGTTCATTTAATTCCCACTAACAATGATTTGATCGGCTGATAAAATAATTTGAAAGCGACTAGAAAAATAATTATTGTCGTGTAATTAGAGCTTATCGGGTCAAAACACATTAAAACAATAAAAATGTCATTCTGGAGAGGTCATTGTAGGACTATATACCTTCGAGTTTAAATATGTTTTCCCTTTTTTGTTAGCATATCAACTGGCTGCTCTTGAAAATGAAGCGTGATTTGAATCAGGAAGATTGCAAAAGAGTTATTTAATTATTTCGTGGCTGAAGCAGTGCCGAATGTGACCAGGAATTGTATGCCACATAATTATGCCACAGGGCATTAAATAACCGCTGACGGGACATGCATCTGAATGGGGTCATCACATTGCCCCTGACGGATACCTGATGTCACCCCTCGCGGATACATGACATCTGAAGAACAAATGACATAGCGTCTCATGGACACCTTACATATGGCATGACGCCTCATGGACATCTGGCATGACGCCTCATGGACACCTGGCATGACGCCTCGTGGTCATATGGCATGGCGCCTCATGGACACCTGGCATGACGCCTCATGGACACCTGGCATGCGCCTCGTTGTCATATCGCATGGCGCCTCATGGACACCTGGCATGCGCCTCGTGGTCATATCGCATGGCGCCTCATGGACACCTGGCATGCGCCTCGTGGTCATATGGCATGGCGCCTCATAGACACCTGGCATGACGCCTCGTTGTCATATGGCATGGCGCCTCATGGACACCTGGCATGCGCCTCGTGGTCATATGGCATGGCGTTTCATGGACACCTGGCATGCGCCTCGCGGTCATATGGCATGGCGCCTCATGAACACCTGACATGACGCCTCGTGGTCATATCGCATGGCGCCTCATGGACACCTGGCATGCGCCTCGTAGTCATATGGCATGGCGCCTCATGTACACCTGGCATGCGCCTCGCGGTCATATGGCATGGCGCCTCATGGACATCTGGCATGCGCCTCGTGGTCATATGGCATGGCGCCTCATGAACACCTGGCATGCGCCTCGTGGTCATATGGCATGGCGTCTCATGGACACCTGGCATACGCCTCGTGGTCATATGGCATGGCGCCTCATGTACACCTGGCATTCGCCTCGTGGTCATATGGCATGGCGCCTCATGGACACCTGGCATGACGCCTCGTTGTCATATCGCATGGCGCCTCATGGACACCTGGCATGCGCCTCGTGGTCATATGGCATGGCGTTTCATGGACACCTGGCATGCGCCTCGCGGTCATATGGCATGGCGCCTCATGAACACCTGACATGACGCCTCGTGGTCATATCGCATGGCGCCTCATGGACACCTGGCATGCGCCTCGTGGTCATATGGCATGGCGCCTCATTGTACACCTGGCATGCGCCTCGCGGTCATATGGCATGGCGCCTCATGGACATCTGGCATGCGCCTCGTGGTCATATGGCATGGCGCCTCATGAACACCTGGCATGCGCCTCGTGGTCATATGGCATGGCGTCTCATGGACACCTGGCATACGCCTCGTGGTCATATGGCATGGCGCCTCATGTACACCTGGCATTCGCCTCGTGGTCATATGGCATGGCGCCTCATGGACACCTGGCATGACGCCTCGTTGTCATATCGCATGGCGCCTCATGGACACCTGGCATGCGCCTCGTGGTCATATGGCATGGCGCCTCATGTACACCTGGCATGCGCCTCGCGGTCATATGGCATGGCGCCTCATGAACACCTGGCATGACGCCTCGTGGTCATATGGCATGGCGCCTCATGGGCACCTGGCATGCGCCTCGTGGTCATATGGCATGGCGCCTCATGGGCACCTGGCATGCGCCTCGTTGTCATATCGCATGGCGCCTCATGGACACCTGGCATGCGCCTCGTGGTCATATCGCATGGCGCCTCATAGACACCTGGCATGCGCCTCGTGGTCATATGGCATGGCGCCTCATGGACACCTGGCATGACGCCTCGTTGTCATATCGCATGGCGCCTCATGGGCACCTGGCATGCGCCTCGTTGTCATATCGCATGGCGCCTCATGAACACCTGGCATGCGCCTCGTTGTCATATCGCATGGCGCCTCATGTACACTTGGCATGCGCCTCGTGGTCATATGGCATGGCGCCTCATGGACATCTGGCATGCGCCTCGTTGTCATATCGCATGGCGCCTCATGAACACCTGGCATGCGCCTCGTGGTCATATGGCATGGCGCCTCATGGACATCTGGCATGACGCCTCGTTGTCATATGGCATGGCGCCTCATGAACACCTGGCATGACGCCTCGTTGTCATATGGCATGGCGCCTCATGGACACCTGGCATGACGCCTCGTTGTCATATGGCATGGAGCCTCATGGGCACCTGGCATGCGCCTCGTGGTCATATGACATGGCGCCTCATGGACACCTGGCATGACAACTGGCAGCAACAACTGCTTACGTTTGAAGTAGGCAGTTATTATAATGTTTGCCTGGCACGGTCCCTGATGGACTGAGCCACTACAGGTTAGTGATCATGCATGTGAGACATTACCCCCACCTGCCCTCCCTCTTTGACACCAGTGAATACGAATGGACATTTTCCGGTAGCCTGCTGGCCACAAAGCATTCTGGTAAATTATTCAGGCGACCAATTGTGGGGATAGTGCCACATTTCAATATCCCGTGTTTTCTCGGGCTATTTTTTCCCAGACGAGCGAGACCTGTATACGATACGAGGCGAACATAGCCCTAATGAATATATTATAGACGCCTTCCTGCGCCCTCTCTGCCCTGATACTAGTTCACAGCCATGATCTGCTTATAAATCATCGCATTATCGCTCAGGGTGATATACGCCTTTAAATCCGCATATTATCGCTCAATGCTTCATCATTAGTGGCTGAATATATGTACAGTGGCCAAAAGAAAAAAATCGGTCATTATCATGCGAATAAAAGTTAACGTCATAGCAATGTTAATATCGCTGTGCTATTTATACCTTATAATATTTACCCAGAAAACACGAAACATTGAGCCATAATAGGCCTCATCTTAATGTAGTATTTTATTTAACTGTTTAATATTTACATGTATAATATTTTGTGATACAGGGAAAATCTAGATTTACTGCTCCACCAATACCATCATTAGGCCTAGTAGCAATGTCGAAATTCTTGAGTAGTGCTATGGCAAACCTATTGTGGCAAAATAGTCTGAAATTGTCCTGTTTTCACCAATTTCCTGTGTTCCTTGGCGATGAAAATGGCTTGGGATTCTGCGACGCTTTCCCAGAATTAAAACTACATTGACCCTTTCAGCGCAGGGATTGACTTTAGAAGTCAAAATCTGATGTCTAGAGTTGATCCTTACATTGAAAAAGTAAAGATAATTAAAATAGTCATAGAACCATACCATAAGGTATTCAAATGAAGAGGAATCTATGAAGATTTCAAATTGAAAAAAACCTTTGTTCTCTATGGTTTGCATAACCGCTTTAACCCTTTAACCGCCGGTGCCGCATATATTCGGGTTTTTATTTTTTATTAGCACATTAAGTACCACATTTTTAAAATGTTAAAGATAAAATGTGACATCAACCAGCAAGATTTGAAAAGAGTTGACCTCCATTTTGTCAAATCTGAATAATTTTCACTCACTTGAAGTTGTGGATCGCGTCAGCGAGACACAACTTCAAGTGAGTGAAAATTCAAATTGAATAATTTAGCGGTTAAAGGGTTAAGGGCTAAGCCATCTTTTTATTGTTTGTTGGGTTCTGGCGGGCAGATCCCTTCGTATGGTTCCTGCCTTCATTAAACTGTTAAATGGCTGCTTTGTGTGCTGAAAACGTCACTGGATCAGTCTGTCATGAGGCAGGAAGTTGATTCATTTAAAATGGCAGTCTCTCATTATCTTTTATAATGGATGGCATGTGCTCCCACTGCACACAACTCACACCACCCTGTGAAGCCAAAGAGCAGCAACTGCTTACTTAAAAAGTAAGCCGTTTCTGCTGTTTAGCTTTGACAGCGGCACAATGCAGGATAATCGGCCTGAATTAGACGTCACTTTTGATGCCTCGCTGCTAATAACTCGTTGTCATAATAAGATGTCCCTGAAGGAAGCACAAAGGAAGGTGTACTACTCGTTAAAAGTGGACCTTAATATAAAATAATTACAGATATTTGTCATTAAAATCTATCAAATATATTATAAGCATCAAAGAATGTACACCTTAATAATACGTAACTCGAAATTGCACATTCTTACAATCGGTGCCATAACTGCGATTGGGTTACATAAAGGAAGTGCTCCAAACTGTTCAAATGTATGGAGTGTGCAGTATTGTCTGTGGGACTGTGCACTATGCAGATAAGTATTTTTTAGTTTTATCTATCAACACTTCACAAAACATCTCGCGGATTCTCAGCCAGTCACTGTCACATGACCTGGTGAACCACGTGACCTGTCACGTAGTTCACCAGGTCATGTGACAGTGTCGTCATGTGACCGGAAATATCCGGCAGTTTTGTGGTATTTTCAGATATCCGTGACAATGACTTTGCAGTTGAGAGGGCCGCCAGAATTTCTGGTCGGTTGACTGATTATCGACGGCGCATTTCTCGCCATCCCATACCGAACACTCCTTTGATACTGTTCCTCGACATGTCAGGTAGAGAAGCACCACTTCTGCATAGGCTGAGATATATACAGGTCTGGTATCATGGATATGAGCATGATATGCGCATCTCATAATAAATCTCATTGCCCTTCTTCGCATACCCTGCATCAACAAATGTTTTATTACGCATCTACCGAATTATTTTCGAAAATGAGTCTGTATCAAACAATTGAAATTAGCCATATTTAAAAAATATTTGAATTATGGCATTATTGCGATTGTGCATGCTCCTAACTAGGTATATAATCTCACGTATGTATTTATATTACATGTGTTACGTGTATGTTATTTTATGTAGCTTCATATTTTAACCCTTCCGCTGAAATACTTTCGTATAAACTATGGACACCACATGGGTTTTTTTTCAATTTGAGCCATCACAAATGTCTCAGTTAGCTCTTTCTGATTCAATTAAATACCCATGTTATGGGTCTACAGCCATTATAAGTGTTTACTCATAGAGTGCGTACGTGGGTCGACTTTAGATGTCAGGATCTGACGTCTACAGATGTCAGATTCTGACGTTGAAATTCTATCACCGCGTTGTAGGGATTAACTTAGCCTATTTATCTTCTTTATAGTGACAAATATGTTTTAAAGATGCAATTTCTCGCTGACGAATACCAATCACAACAAATAAACATCTGATATGTTTGATCTCTAAATGATGTTAAGTTCATGTATATGCATATTACAATGTTGAGAATACCATATTGATCTGGCAAAGGAAGAATAAAATAACTAATTAACATTTAGTTTCACGTAGGCCCTATTACAAAAAATAACAGTTGGGTCGCTTTGCTTCATTGAACCATAATATTTACATTGCGGCGGAGCCCACTCCTGTGGACGTTGACCAAGATGTGCATGCGACTAGTCCCAGAATGTTTTCTTCAACGTGCAGTATCCACAATATCAATATGACTCTCTTCTGATAAGAGAAATATAATGAAGTACAACTTAAATTGAAATAATCATTTTTAATTTTCATCACGTAAACATACGTTTAAATCAAGTTGTAGTACTTCAGTTCCGAATATATAACTGTTCATAGACCCTTTCATTGCCACCTTATTTAATAATATGTAATTAATCTTCAGCCTCCTCGAAGTTGTGCTGTCAATGGCGAATCACAAGTTCAAGTGCGTAAAAAATGTTCATAGTGGTGTGACTTGACACCAAACATTTTTAGTACTGAATAAACATAAAATTCACCAACCACAAGCATTATTTCATAGCGTCGCCTCGGAGCTAAAGGATCCTATCTGACACTCGTTAGAGTGGCAGATAGGATCCTTTAGCTCCGAGGCGACGATATGCTAATGAACATAACTCAAACATATTGACTGACATTCAAAGGGTTAATAAAATAATCACAAAAAATACTTGCTGGTTATTCTCCATCGCTATCGTAACAATTGGGATCTACTTATTTTATTTCTGGTGTTATTGTCGGAGAAGGCTACCATTATTGATTCAGTGAAGTTGAGCCTCCAGCCAATAATAATTGATGGGTTGGTTAGCTGTGATGACAATATGGACCAACAAATCAGCGAGGGATTAGAGCGACAGGGCTATTCTTAAAGACTCCATTTATAAATGGCTGAAAATGGCGAAGTGAAACGAATCCAGGATAATTAATCAAACTTACTACACTTTTTGTGCACTCACAGTATCATGTCTTGTGGAGGTGGCCTACTATATCACAACCCGGCATGGTTGAAACAATATCTTCCCTATATCATCTTCCCTATAGCAAGGATAGGCTTCGCGAGGTCGCAGGTCTGCGACATCGAGAAGACTAGCCTTGCTGTAGGGACGATTTTGTCAAGATGCCTCCCAGCAAACATAGTTCATCGACACTATGTTATACTTCCTTTCAAATATGGCATTATCGGATAACATTTACTGAAAGCTAGCATTATCGGATATAATTATTGATATTTTGTCAAATCTGAATAATTTTCACACACTTGAAGTTGTGAATCGCTTCGTCGAGACATAACGTCAATGAGTGAAAATTACAGTTAAAGGGACATGCCCAGGCTAAAAGCATAACAAAATCGGTGATTTTATTTTGGCTTCTTAATATGTCCATATGATGTAAACAAGTCCATAGACAATCATGTCAAAAATAGGAAATACGGGAATTTTGTCTCTATATCTAGCCTAACTGGTGAATGCGCAGCAGAAAAAATAAAAAAAACTTTTGCAGTTCTTGTCTATGAACATGTTTACATCATATGGTCATATTAATAAGCCAAAATAAAATTACCGTTTTTTTTATGATTTTACCCTGGGCCAGTCCCTTTAAGTAACTTGGCGGTTAGACATGTTAAATGGCTAAGCACATGACAATATAAGTGTTACTGGTAAAGTGATCGGACATGGTAAAATGGTGGACGGGTTTTGGTATATCCTTGATATTATAATGAGCAGGCCAGTGATCGTAAGCGAAAGCTTTCTCTGCATTATGCAGTCGTACTTGTAAGTAATTTTCCGGATACGTTTAATGTATGTCTATATAGTCCTCTGGGAATAGCCCTACCCCCGTACTGAGAGACTCGATAATAACAATAAACCACCAACGAACTCTCAGCTATTGAAAGGGTCTTTATCATGTTCACGTCACCTTCTGGGCAAAAAAGTTTTTCTTTTGCAATGGTTTCTCATTTTCTTTTAGGTGGTCATTGGGAGGTGCAAATGTAGAAAAATACATACCGTCCCCTTGGATATGAAAGGGGGTATCTGCCACTTTGTAAAGTGGCAGATACACCCTTGCATATCCAAGGGGGGGGGGCAACATATCGTCCTCTCGGGTTCGATTCGGCGACATTTTGACCTTGGTCTGGGTGGGACTTCTTGATCATTCGCGGGCGATGAGGCGTGTGCGGGAAGATCCCTCCGCGCGGAAGGGGTGGGGTCTGAGCGGGAAAAGTCACTGGCCCACGCCCTGTCTCTGGATTAAACCCGCGGGAAAATGGATCGGATCCAGGACGGCGGACCGAGTCCCGTTCCCCCCCCCCCCCCCACTGGGTGCCGGGACAATGGCCGACGATCCTGATCAAAGACCCCGCGGCTTAGGGAAGCCGCACAAAGGGGCCACTCGCTGTGAAATCTCCCGCCTTTTTTCCCGGTAGACTTGCGCAATATACGGATGCCACTTAGGCGGGGTACGCTGCCCTGCAAACCCAAAAGGCAGTACCTGCTCACTTGTAAAGTGAGCAGATACTGCCTTTTGACTTTGCACGGCTGCATGGCAGTCTTCCCGCACCGGTCCGTATACGTCGTCTGCTTGGACGTACTCAACAAACACAAGATGTTCAGCCAATGTTGGTTTATTGTTGATCCAGCGTCGTAGACGGTGGACCAACATTAAACCAACATTGGTTCAACAAATTGTGTTTACTGAGTACCGTGGGAACATTAGACCCGATGTTTTTTATTGTTAGGCCATCATCGTAGACGATGAACCAACATTAAAACAGCAATGGATCAGTGTCTTGTGTCTACTGGGGAGACACCGCAGTTGTAATGTTGGGTCAGCGTCGCAAACGGTGGCCCAGCACTGAACCACGACTTGGCCATCCTTTCTTAGTCACCACAACTGGTTGCACGCATCACAAGTTTTCGCTTCCAATTCATCATTAGCTAATGCGTTGTGATTAATCGTTTCTAAGGCGCTCGGTCAGCTCGAAATGAGAGTCCATTCCGGTGAAACATTTTAACCGTCCAGTCCCATGCGTCCAAGCCTGACTTTACATGTCATCTCCGTCCACTACAAGCCGAGAATTGCGACGACTTGTAGTGGTCGAAGATTTGAAGTGGGTGAAAATTGAAAAAAATTGTCATGTATTGGTAAAGCAATTTCATGGAAATTTGCATTCTAAAACCCTTAGTTGTTGGAAAATTAGGTCTGTTTTCAGGGCTTAACCCTCAAAGCGCTGGGATCAATTTTAGGCGTCAGAATCTGACGTCAGTAGACGTCAAATTCTGACGCCTATAGTCCATCCCCGCACTGTAAGAATTACCATACTTCTAATGCGGTAGACCCATAACATAGGTATTCAAATGAATCGGAAAGAGCTATCAAAGACGTTTATGATGATTTCAACTTTAAAAAAACCCTTTGGTCTCCAAGTTTTCAAAACAAATTCAGCGCTGTAAAGGTTAAAAGCTTAGATGTTTGGAGATCCCTGTAAGGCGCGAAGGGATGATTCAGGCATTACCATATGTGACGTGCCACATTGGTACCCGACTTATGTCGGAGCTTTAAATTTTGAGTTATGGCCATATTTTGTTAAAATAATATTTTCTTGCTAATTTTCTTTTTCAACGCTGATCGAAAATACAACTTCAAAGCAATATGAGTGCAAAATATTGAAGATACCCTAGTTTTATTTCCTATATAAAAAAATGATTTAATTTGAACTATTTAAACTATTTGTCAATTAAATTTAAACTTTGTAGGTCATTTTCTCAACATTTTGCTATATTTAGGGCTTCAGTTTCCAAATCTTGTTTTATCGATGATTTCCTAAATAATTGAGATATATTTATAATTTTTGGTGCATTTAAAACCTGAGCGCTGGTACTTCAAACGCCACTTACTAACTCATTTTCTATATTTTACGACATAGAACTGGTTTTGATATGGCACGTCACATATAGATACGCTCTAAATCTCTTAGTGTACCCAGGGAGGTGTAAAGAGTGCACCGGAACAGCAATACTTGGAAGTACCTTAACATACTCATGGTAAGCCTTAGTCACAATTAGCCATACGAACGCCTTGCCAACGATCTCGGGAAGATTTTCTTGCGGGCTTATTAAGGCAGCCACAAAATAAAAACTAGTAGTATTGAACATCTACGAGCTCCTCAAGGAAATTCTTTGTCGAGAGTTCTTGTACGATCGCATTAGGAACACCATGCGAACTACTAAGAACGATGTAGGAACTCTGTAAGAGCAGTGGTATTGGCCATTGACACGGAAAAATCTGAGAATATCGTATAGGTAGTCATTAGGATGTTCCAAAGGCTATCGTATGATGTTCGTAGATTTGTTTACATAGTTCCTTTCATGGCTTGCAACCTTACAGAGTTCGTAAGGTTGAGGTTTAATTCGCACGAACACCTTAACCCTCTCAAGCCTGAGTTTACCATTGTCATCTTCATCCACTACAAGCCACGATTTGCTGCCGCAATTCTCGACTTGCAGTGGATGAAATTCTCGACTTGCAGTGGATGAAGATGACTTGAAGTGGGTAGTAAATGAATCTAAATGCTACTTTTATAGCAGTTCCATGAAAATTGTCGATCAAAAACCCCTGGATTGGAGAAAATTAAACAAAATGATGCTTTCATGCATCGTGAAGACTTAAAGGGTTAAGACACACTTGAGAAAATTATGTGATTTTCTTCGTACAATGGCTGTAGAGCTGCCACGTTTTTCGCTGCCGCACGAATGCTTACCAGCGCCAACAAAGCTGAGAATGTGTTAAGCGTTCGTACAAACGCGGTAAGAGCAATTCACCATCGTACGTAGTTATTAGGGTGTTCCTAAGGCGATAGTATGTCCACCCTACGACAATGCGTTCTCTTGAGGCATTCGTAGAGTTCTTAGACATGTCCAAGACTTGGCTACGTGCTAATGAACAGGATACGAATAACCTTTTTACAAAAGCCGTGAGAATTGCTCTCGACAGCGTTGGTACGACGCTCGTACGGGTCATTTCATGCTAGAAATAAAGAGCTCATTAATAGCACCTATTCATACGGCGATCGTAAGCATACATACGAATGAATATAGTCGTACGACGCTCGTACCAACGCTAATAGGTTTGAGTGAGATGGACGTGCGGCAGCAGTGAGGTGTTCGTACGAGTTAAACGGTAACTTTTTAAGTTTCGTAAGAATGTATCGAGAATCTAACAACGGGCATTACACTCGCAAAAATATTATCAGACTATAACAGACAGTCATGATTGTACTGATGGTATGCTTGATATGTTACATCGTCCTGACATGATTGATAATGTTCCCACGTCATTATCCGAGACTCACCTGGCATGGATAATGTCAAATTGTCTTTGCTGTGGGCTCACAATCTCGCGAGGATGCCATCAATGACATTAGTGCCCCGCAAAGCCAAAAAGCAGTATCTGCTTACTTTACAAGTAAGCAGATACTGCCTTTTGGCTTTGTAGAGCAGATTAGTGTGATGCTGTGACCTTTGGTATAAGCATGGTAAGTAGACTCAAGAGAGAAGAAGTGCACTGTTTAATGTAGATGCTAAGTACCAAAATAAGTTATAGCTGACGCGAAGGGTTTTCTCATTATTACATTTACACCCATGTGAAACACCGGGGTCCCGTTCTACTATCATTTTACAACGAGCGCGTTGACTAAACTCATTAGTTTGACGATAATTGCCAACCATTCAACGATGGGTTCGGATGGCCGTGTCGTCCTCTCCGAGGCCGTGGATGGATGTATTTGCTTTACCCGAAAAATCCAACATGGCGGTGACTGAGAGCGATCCCGACCCCAAGGTCCGAAGAATGTTTCAGCCACTGGGGCTAGGGTTCGGAGTGCTCGATTGCTACCTATGCATGTTAACCAGTTAACGAGAGCAACACACCAGAAAAATCAAGAAATCATTATTGTAAGCCGTAGGAATGAGGTCAAGATAATTTTGAAAATAAACGAGAAATAATGTTAGCAGACGCCACAAGGGTTACCAGAATTGTATGACTTTATACACTCTTTGCACGATTCTGCGCATAGACACCACGTCAGATAACTATACAGGCTATTGGGACCGATCCACCACACTCCTTACTTTTTAGTACTAGCGATTCCACAAAAACATCGTTCAAAAACTGTCAACAAGATCTGGCACGTCTGGAGCATCTTCATAATATCTCTAGTGAAACTACGTATATTCCTGTAAATATTTGTATTATTATAGTGTATTTTTTACTATTCAAATCTTTTCATACTTGTATACCGACATGATGCCGATTTATTTTTAGATATAATTCTGCTGCGTGGTTCGATGTTGTGTCCACCAGGTCCATAGCTATGCTTTGTGAAGCCAAAAAGAAGTTTGGATTTTCGCAGAGTACGGCTGAATGGACCACCACTTTATTTCAAGCCACAGCGCATGAGTGATAACCCAGCAAGCCCGGAACGCTAACCAAATGTTGGTTTACCGTTGGGTCAGCGTCGCAGACGGTGCCCCAACATTTCAACGACATTGAGCCAATGTTTCGTGTTTGCTGGGAAGCAGGATAACTGCCGTGTAGAGCCAGAAGTATCTGCTTACTTTACAAGTAAGCAGATACTGCCGTTTGACTCTATGGACAAGATAAGTTCAAGTCGTAAATATCAATCTCCCCAGCAAACACGAACACGTTGAGCTGTTTTTGCAACATCTGATCAATTTATGGTGCTTGGGTTCACGCCTGAATTCTAAACGAGAGCATTTCACTCCTTTGGCGATAGATGTATATCAATCACTGCTAAAAAAGTGATAGTCCCGAAGATTGGTAAGCAATTAATAATTGTATACAAGTAAAATCGTGTCTTTCTTGACTATGTGTTACATCTTCTATTGTGTTTGATCTCTCTATTCAGGAAGAAATTTGACTTTGAAATATTTGATTCGGCGATCTGAATGGCTGGATAGATAAGATGAAATGAATCGGACTTAAGACCGAATCTGTGAGCTCATCTATCTATCTTTACACTGGTAGTCCAAGCCATCCTCCTATTTTTTTGCTTGGGAATCCATTTTAGCGCAACCACCAGCAGACCAGCGGGAATCGTTTACTGCGCGTGCTCTTCTCTTCAAAGTCAAAAGACGGTAAGTGGTTATTTGAAAAGTAAACTGTTGCCGCATTTTGGCTTTGTATGACATTCTTATCCTTCATCTCTCCACAGTAACACGTGCAAATCTATCCTCCAACTCATGGGATCAACTTGAGCGATAATGTGTGTTTTATCCCCACGTGGGGGATGATCATGTCTATTCTCACCTGTAAAAGCAAACACTTGAAAAGTGAGCAGTTACTGTTGCTCGCTGTTTGCAGGGCAGTATTTGTCGTTGTTTGCTGAATTGAAGGTACATAGCTTACATAATTATATAGCTATAGTTACATTGTATTGGCATTAAATAACCTATCTATCACTTCGTAAAGTCCAATTATACGTCTCTTGGTGCATTCTGGTTACTCAGTATAATTGTATCTTATTTAGTTTTGATATCCGAGCACACGTGAGCATAATTATAGAAATATATTCGGACCACTTAAAAAAAAAAATAGTAAACGTAAGACATTTAATTCACGACCAGTTACATGTATTTATTTTATAATTAATTCCGGGGTTCGAATTCCGTATTTCCCGTGTACATCTCACAAAACATTATTTGAAATTAAAGGGACCCCGTGGGATGAGAATTATTAATTTTGTCCATTTCGAAAATTTAATTTATCTGAAGCAATATAGCCTAATGTTATTAAACAACAATGTTAGAGCACTGGAAAAAACGAAAATAGCTCTATTTCCAAGACGTATATTGTCATGTAAACAAACTTGTTTACAGCATACAACACATTAGACCACACATACTGACCATCTCGCACGGCATGATCAAAGTAACCTCCTGGTTACATGAATAGCTGCCGCCTTTAATTGGTCTGGAACGCGATTATCTGCTCAACTCTTGGCCGACAGCAGCAATATGTGGCCCAATGCTGTAGGAACATTAAACCGTCCTTTTAGGTGTTTAAGTGTACAAATAATTTGCTTGGGTTTTTGGCGGGATTCACAAAAATGCTGATAATTTTTTTTTTAAATATCTAAAAATTCTGAAATAAATAAAATCATGATCTGTGGGATACACTAAGTAGACTTCATTACAAAATAATAATAAAATGATCTCATCCCACGGAGCCCCTTTAACTATTCCAACGGAAATGATAAGATGTTAAGCTAATCTTACTTTGAGGATTTCTAGTGGACTGGGCTGATTCCTACTTCGTTCTAGCGTATAATAGTTAAATCAATCAATGAATAATAGAGAGATAGATAGATAAAAATAAAACTTCAATAGCACCCATATGCGAGCTCAGAGGCGCACATATCCTTATCATAATCATGCGTAATAATCCAGGCTAAATCAGGTTTGGCCTAACTTTCAGACTCAAGCAGGTGTTTCCGTTTCTTCGCACAAAAGATGTCTTATTAGTATTTTAGACGACAACCAGATATTTTTTTTGGTTGATTCATAATGTTACACAATGTCGACCCTTAGCGTGGCATGTACAACATTCTGGCAGCTAAGGGGTCGACATTATGTTATATGTTTGAATTAGGTGATTTAAATTCCCACATACAGTGGCCTCTACTGATTACGTGGCATTTAATCAATTAAATTAAATATGTTGCTTTAACAGACCTTTTGAATCCGTACATTATTGTTCGAAAAAAACAAAAGCTTTTAGAGAGACACCATTCGCACTATAAAGGTTGATTTCGGTGCAGACAGACGTTTTGGCGTGAGCCGAAACAACCAATCAGAGGGTAATGGGACGAAAATCTGTTTTCGCTACGGTATCATTGAACGATCAATAAATGCCTGATTCCAGGAAGAATGAAACGGTGGAAAAACAATCTGTTCTGACATTATGGTAAAATCTGGGTGATATCCCACAATAATATTCAGCTCGCGAACTCAATATTAAAGGGGTGCATTTTCCAATTTACACTAGAACCTTTAATATGATGGTGATAGCCCAGGGTGAGTACTATAGTCTATGACACAATTATCTGGAGAGCATGCTTTTCGTCGATTTCCCCGTCAATTAACAACCGATTGTCATGAAATTTTGCACAGAATATTTCCTAGTTATGTCCTAACATCGGTAACATTTTCGTAAATTTATATGCAGATTTGCAAAAGTTAGACCATTTGACATGTAGTAAATTGAAAATATGACGTCCCTCTAGAAACCCATTACGCTAATTCTGGAATTTTATTACATGTCAAATGGTCTAACTTTTGAAATATTTAATGTAATTTTTTACCGGTGTTAAGAGATGACTTGGAAATGTCCTGTGCAAAATTTCAAGGAAATCAGTTTACAATTTACGGAGAAATCGACGAAAAGCATGCGCTCCAGATACTTATGTCATAGACGTAGACTACAATACTGCCGTGCAAAGCCAAAAGGCTAGGTTCTATCTTTTGGCTTTCCAGAGCATTATAGTCGCTAGCAAACACAAAACATTTGTATAACATTTGTACAATGTTGGACCAGCGTCGAAGACGTTGGGCCGACGTTGTACAAATGTTATACAAATGTTTTGTGTTTGTTGGGTCGTCCCCTTGGATATAAGAGTCTTTATGTGTCACTTTGTAAAGTGGCTTTCCATTTCATTTTTAAGGGGGCTTATTATTCTTTATCGTGTAAATTCATTATTTTGAAAGCGAGACCGATGTGGCACAGTCCTCTTGTTGAAAATTTCACAGTTATTGATTATGACTTTTGTCCTGTCATTTTGTATAATATTCAGCAACATGTAAAATGCCGGACATAATTATTCAACGAATGAATAAAGTGCAGTGATTTTAACAGCGATCGTGAATTACACTTATACCGATGCGGACAATCCGACATGTGATGTGGTTAGTATAACCATAAATTAATTATATACATGCATGTGGTTAATCTATGGTATTACCAACTAATTCCCACTGACCATCGCTGGCGAAATTGTAACCAATATTGTTCTGTTTCAAGAACCGTATGAATTGACTACGTGTGACCACAGGTGACTCCACTCGCATGAACTGTAATTCAGTATACAAAGAAGGTATGACAAAGATATAACACATTTTAGTCAGAATTCAAGATAGACTATTCATCCATAAAAGACAAAGCTTATTATGATCATTTATGCCACAATAGTATGTTGAAATAAACATATATTAATGTTATTAATAACACTGTTTGACCCCTCAGGAAGCTTTACTGATTTTAACTAACGAACACATTTTTTATTCTTCAGATTCATTTTCCGTGGTTCAGCTGGTTACCTAATTCATCTAAAGAATGGAAAAAGTTTCTGTGTGTGATATTGCTTTCATACCTTCATTGTATACTGAACTACACGTCATACGAGTGGCGCCACCTGTGGTATGATTTACGCATTAGATACGACTGACACACGCGCACATGAAAGATGAGCTCAGTAAAACTGCCAATATTTAAAGGTAAACGGCAGTAGCAGCTCACGTTTACCTCGAGCAGCTACTCCTATTTGCGTTTGCTCGGTAGGATAATTAATGCCTCAGTGTCTTTCTCAGCAGACCGCGAAACGCCCACGATGATCTGCACAATGCGAGAATCGCAGGGTTTTGGACGTGCGGAGCCGGTGTGAGAATACCAGGATTCCCGCGTGTCGATAAGGATCACCGAACACTGTCTGGATCCGCAAAACCTGGCCGACTTCACCGGTGGTAGATCTGCCGTGCAAAGGCGAACAGCAGTAACTGCTTACTTTTCAAGTAAGCAGTTACTGCTGTTTTCATTTGTGTCGTTCTGGCACTGCCTTTAAATGTCAGAGATGATAGGATCTGCAAATTCCGGAGGCCGCATTTCGAGCATTTTTCATCACAAATACCCTGAGAGTTCTGAGAGTTCATCAGCACCCATGCAGAATATCGTATAAGCCGCTCATTTGAGCGGCGTATACGACAATCTGGATTCCGGGGGCGGGGGGCAATATTAACTGTGTGTCACCGTGATATTGCTGTAAATATGATTTCACATTAGGCTCCCATTATAATATTATTCTCACTTACATCAGGTACATTGAGGACATCGCACCATACTGTTTTAAATTGTCAATTCAAGACACTCTGATCAAGAACGTTCTTTACTATACGTATAGAACGTCCTTGCTCTGATGAAATATTTCTCTCGGAACAGGTAATTTAAAACGTGGTAGCTGTTCCCATTAGAAACACGACGTTGCATAGACGTTGAATCAACGCCAATGACGCTGATTCAACGTCCATGCAACGCCGTGTGTCCAGTGGGTTATTATGAACATTCAACTAACAATGGCATCACAGGTGGGACCACTTAGTACGTACTATAATTGAGTGTACAATAAAGGTATGAAAACGACATCACATATTTTAGTCAGAGCTCAAAATGGCCCGTTCATCCATAAACCCCCGAGCGTACTATACCTCTACCACAATAATATGTTGAAAGAAATATATATTAAAGATGATCTATCACCCCGCATTAGTATGAATAATATTGTGACAAATAAATCAAAGTTGCCACAAGATGGGGCACAAGTGTTTCCTTATATGGGGTGATTGGCTATCATGTGACCCTCTGTGAGGGTCACATGATAGCCAATGATTGGCTATCATGGTGATTGGCTATCATGTGACCCTCTGTGAGGGTCACATGATAGCCAATCACCCCATAAAAGGACATACTTATTCATACCATATAAGGGGTGATAGATCACCTTTAATGTTATTATTAGCACTGTTTGAAATAGAGAAGCGTGCTTCTGTCCTTAACTGAGAGACACGTTTTCCATTTTTCAGAATCACTTTGTGTGGTTGTGCTCACAAAATTCATCAGAAGAGAGACACTTTGTCTGTGTGTGTTATCCTTGTCATACCTTCATTGTACACTCAATTACCATGATTACAGTGATGTCATTGCCATCATTACTTTCAGACATAATGAGCTTGGGCCACTGATAGCTTGGACGCTATATATTATAGAAGTCATATGAATATACTCCAGCAATTAAAGTGTCGTGTTCGCCACTCATTTGAGTGTTACATACCACACTATGTCTGTCAGGGGGTCCAAATTATAATGCAGTGAGAGTAAGAATGCTTTGGTCTTGATGATGTTTTATTATTGGGCACGCGTCGCAGACGGTGGCCCAGCATGTAGCATTGGTTCAATGTATCTTGTTTGCTGGGTTATCCCTTCCCAGCTAGCTCCCAGCAAATACGAGACGTTGATCCAATGTTAGCTTAATGCTGGCCCACCGTTTGCGACGCTGGTCCAACATTTAACTAACATTTTGTCAATGCCTATCGTTCACTGTGGGTCGATGTTCTTGACATTTGGGACATAGTAAATGTTCACAATCAAACTTTATTTTACATACCGTTCAGCGAAGTGTTCACAAACAAAAAAATGAGACAAAAGTGGATGAACTCACCTGCAAAGACAGAGAAAAAACATTTGTAAGTGAAACATATAAAATAAGAGAATATAAAACAGAGAATATAACTCCTGCACAAAAATCACGTGGACGTGGTTCATAAATTGAAATATTTCTTCAAATATCTTTATTACTTTTGATTTTATACTATTTTTAATTTTTTAATGTTAGTGCTGACACCATTTAAAGCAGCCCCTTGGGATGACATCAATTTTGTTTTTACTTCCGCACTGAAGTAGTGTATCCCACGGATCATGTTTTTATTTTTTTCAGAATTTTCAGATTTTTACAAATATTTTTATTCAACATTTCTATGAAACCAGAAGAAACCCAAACAAACTATTTGTATACCTGAAGGACGATTGAATGTTTTCACAGCATTGGGCCACATGCTGATGGCATCGGCCCAGCGTTGGGTAGACAATCAGTGCTGCAGGTGTGTCCTCCCGTGTCCTGACTATGAGACACCAATTATCCCCCAATTAGCAGCGACTGCTCTGATCTTACCGTCTGATACGTGGGAATATGTGATGGAAAGTGCTTAATATTGCTGATTTGTTTTGCTTACATGGCAATATACGACCTGGAAATACAACTATTTCGCTCTTTTTCGGTGCTTTAAAATTGTTTTTTGACTTTTTCGTATTTTTAGCTAAGATCAGTAGGCTATATAGCTTCATATAAATTAAATTTTCAAAACTGACAACATTGAAAATGTCTCATCCCATTGAACCAATATTGTTCCAACGTCAGGTGTTCACATTATCTGGTGCATAAGAGGTTCAGATTTAAAGCGATGACAGTTTTGCTTTACCACCGGCTTTGTGAAAGCGGGAATAACACCATGAGAGGCTGCGAACACGGCTTCCACTCAAGATTTATCAGAACTATGGGGCTGTTAATTAAGTAAAGTACATCTTATTGCTTTTTAACGCCCCATTATATCAGACCTGACGAAGACTGTGCAGATGTTGAACCAATGTTGTTTTAATGTTGGGTCACCGTCGCAGACGGTTGCCCAACATTAAAACAACACCGGGTCAACGTATCGTGCAGTGGGAACAGCGTACGTATCACATGAGTCAGCATGATTCAGTGAGTGACGTTATAAGATTTGCGTCAACGCTGACAGCATTGAGTTAACAGATCCCGGCAAACACGAAACGTTACCCCGATGTAGGGTCAATGTTGAGCCGACGTCGACGTTAAATCAGCTGTGAGACACCGTCTTTAGAAGTTGAATCAAGGACGTATTTAAAAAAAATAAAAGGTATAATAATTATTATATGTCGGACAGTGAGTTGTGTGCTCATAATGTAGACCTACATTTCTGTTAAAGGAGTAGTCTACTGTGTGCGAACACCGGGACCTAGAAAGTACCAGGCCGATTACAGAGATAGAAGCAACTGGGGTACAGCTATGACCAGAAACATACATATAGTGGTCTATAGCTTTAATGCTGGCTCGCTCGTTTCTTCATGCATTCGTTTGACAAAACTCGTACTATATTAATCTCTAAGAACTGGTCAGACACAGCCATGCTCGCTGGTCGCCCAATCATTTGTCTATATTAGCTAGTTATCTCTTCGCTCGTTCAACATTTTTAATCAATTAGATCAGTTCCAATTTAACCCTTAAAACGTTATATTTCAAAACAAATATTTTAAATTTTCATATTTGTTTAATTTCAGACCAAACAAATGCAAATATTGATATTTAAATGCTTATTTTCTCCAGATACCATCGATTTTATCGGCTAATAAAAATATTAAAAACGACTATAGCTCTGCCTAGCGCTTCAACTCTTACAGTGCGGGGATCGACTTTTGTCGACAGAATCTGACGTCTATAGAGTTAAAATATTTCCAATGACCGTAGACCCAAAACATAGGTATTCAAATGAATCGGAAAGAGCTGACTAAGACCTTTTTGATGATTCCAAAGGGAAAAACCCCATTCACGTGTGAAAGTTAGTATTGTGGGGAGCCTCCGTGACCGAGAGGTAGCGTACTCGGCCTCAGACCGCCAGGGCTCGAATTTCGAATCCTGTGTCTGGAGGACAGTGTCATCTCAATCATCTCACCATCCTCAGGATGTTCTCCTGGCCCAGTTTAGCCTATTTGTGCACAAAGGTGGCCTAAAGCCCGATTCATTTCATTTCATTTTTCCAAAGGGAAAAAAACCTTTAGTTGCGATGTTTTTTTTACAAATTAATTCTGCGCTTCAAGGGTTAAGGGTTATTATCGTCCCACAGCAGGCAAGGTGTCTCAAGTGCCACTCGCAGTGCACGAGTGACACCTTGACTGCTGGGGCCGGGTATTGTATTATCTCAGAAAAACTATGAATCAGAAGACGCTCGAAGAAGCGCGCATTGTCGCCAAAGAGTGCTGCGTCATTACGAGGGCGTCCATTTTAGTCCCTGTAAATATATCAAGTCATGTGACGTCTTCACGGCGTAAGCTACGGTCGTCCATCTTCAATTTCACGGTGACATCTCGCAGAGAATGGCGGCTGTTTATCCGGTCTGGCCTCGCTTTGGCTTCATCACAAACAAACTCCAAAATCGTCACCCTCCGTGAATGTCAGGCTTTGCCAGTCCTTTGCCGCGGGATTTTATAGACCCCGTGTAATCCCTGGACCCCGTGTGTACTTTAATGTTTTCCATACAGCAGTAACTGTTTGCTAAGAAATTAAGCAGTTACTTCTGTTTGTCATTTTGCCGTGAAAAGCTAATAGGCAGTAACTGCTTACATTTCAAGTGAACAGTTACTGCATTTTTGGCTTTGCACGGCAGAATTGTACCCCCTCGATTTGTCTGAAGGAACATACACAAAATAGTTTCGATAATATTATCTGAATTATAAAATAACGACATGACAGCTGGTATGATAATTGCACATATTACGACTGAATGTTTCATGAATTATGTCAGGAGTTTTAACGATTATTCTTACTCCATGCACCTTTCCAAGCTCCCCGTATGCTTTCATTTGTACTCACAATTTCAACTATATCAATAAGTATCACTTCACAAAGGCTGTAACAATGACAACGTCACGGATGCGTCCTACGTCGGCTACAAAACAACAGAAATTGTTTGCGTTTGGTGCCAAGTGACATTGCTGAGCTGCTGCTGAGGGGGGAGGTGTTTTCCAGGCAATTTGCCTTGTGAATGGTAGAGCCCCTATTTGGAATAAATAGCGGACTGGGGGGCTGGGGTGCCCATCAATTTAGTTCCGATCCCGGCTGGGGTGAGACGATGGCGCAATCGTCGCGTCGAAGCTGGGCCACCGTCTACGACGGTAGTCCAGCTTCGACCCGACGATTGCGCGTTGTCACTTGCTCCACTCCTACAGAGGCAGCCCAGCAAGGGACAATTGGTTTGGCCCTAAAAGTCAAAAGCCCTCCTATTCTACCCGCGGACGCCGGAGCCGCCCGACGGGGCCCAACCTATCCGCGATGCCCGATCCCACTTCTCAAATTAACCCCTTTCTCTTCATAAACAGCGGCGATGGCGGGTTATTTGTGGAGAAAATCCCACCCTAAATTATATTTTTTCCAAACAAGAGGCGGTGCTATTTTTCACCCGATCGAGCAAGCCATTTTCAGTAAAATTCTGTAATTCTTTAAAAAAAGTTATCCTTAATTATGAAGAACATGCAGGATGTTCTATATAGGCCTACTGGTCGTTTTTACGGCTGGAAGAGCTTAACCTACCCGGCGGGTGTTAAAGGGTGCAAACGCACCGATTTTGCGGAGACAAAAACGGCGCGTCCCGTTATTCAGTCGAGCAACTTCGGCGGATCACGGAGCAGGCCTTTTCTTCCGAACAGGAAATCACTTCCACCCCAACGATTATCTTCCAATGTTGCATCGAAATTGTGCCGACGTTTCGGCTGCTGGCTCAGTGCATAGTGCTGGCTTTAACCCTTTAAGCGCTGAATTTTTTTATTGTAAACCATGGATACCAAAGTGTTTTATTCAATTTAAAATCATCATAAATGTCTTAGTTAGCTGTTTCTGATTCATTTGAATGTTATGGGTCAACGGTCATGAGAAATATTTGTATTCTTACAGTGCGGGTATCGACTTTAGTCGTCAGAATCTGACGTCTACTGACGACTAAAGTTGATCCCCGCGCTGTAAGGGTTAACCGTTTAACTGCTGGTTCAATTATATTTGTTGTTTTTTTCATATTTTTGTCAGCCCATTAAACACCAGCTTTTGAACATGTTAAATATAAAAAGTGACGTCAATCAGAAAGATTTCAAATCGGTCAACTCCATTTTGCCAAATTTGAAAAAAAAATTGAGTGAAAATTCCAATTAAATAACTTCGCAGATTAAAGAGTTAATGGTAAACTGAATGTGTTTGTAATGGACATAAAAACCTTTGAAATTGCCTGAAGCCACAGCTGAATGGGATAGGGTCAGCATGCTCATTGGTTACATGGCAGTGATTGTCACCGCATAGACACATCTCAATTTCCCGTGCCTGAAGCGTCCTTTTCAGGAGGTTTTTGTCCAGAACTGAAGAATGAGCTTCATTAAAAAGTAATGTGGAATAAATTGCCTAGCTCTGGGTATAATCCAGAGTTTAAATGCCGTACGACAGACGGTCACGGGTTCTATCCTCGGCCTGGTTTATATAGTGTGTTGTATTAAAATGTCGTGCAAATATTTTAGGTGGGCAGTTACTGCTGTTTGCTCCATTTTATATCTTATATGGCTAATCAGTGCATCAAACCAGTACACAATCCACAAAATGTAATGTATATTCAACATTCATTCATTCGCACACACTACGTGGGTGTTGAGGCTGGGACGATCAACCCAGCAAATATGAGAAGCTGACCCGGCGTTGGTTTAATGCTGGACCACCGTCGTAGACAGTGGGCCAGCATCAAACCAACATCGGGTCAATGTCTCATCTCAGAAAAATCTGCCCTGAGCATGACAAGATGAGAAGCATCGCGCGATGTGTGAGCGGAATGATAATTCCCCACCCCCGCGGGTCTGGGTTTGTTCTATTTCTGCAAAATTGTCGAGGATGGAATTCGGTTTTATCAGCGTAGAAAGAAGGACTTGTCTCTCCCCATCATAAAAGACGCGACCTGGTCATACATCGGTCGCAATGACCCGTACTAACGTCGTACCAACGATATTCGGGATTTTCGGCCTATTTTTTGTGGGCCGGGCTCCGCAAGGCAGCAGTCAGAAAAAAAACGTTCGTATCTCGTTCGTAAGTTCGTAGACATGTATTGTAAAAATCTAGGAGCTCTAAGAACACCTCAAGAAACCCCTCGTCTGAGGGTTTGCATAATCGCCTTAGGAACCCCCTAAAAACTACATGAGAACGCTGCAAGAACCCCGTAAGAACAACGTAATTCATGGGCTCTGAGACAGACAAATCTGCGCACATCATAGGACTTACGCAGTTCTTAGAGTATTCCAAAGGCGATCGTACGATGTTCGTAGATCGCATAGTTCGTGTCATTTCTCACAACCTAGTAAGACCATATATATACGTTTTTAAGCAAAAAAAATACCACTAAAATCTGCAACATATCTTGTGGTAAATGCTGAGTTAATCAAATAATATAATTTGGGAGATGTCTATTTGTCATAAATAATATTATATTTCAGTGAAATGAATGAAAAATACTCACAAACAATTCAACAGCACAAAGGTTATGAAGACCAATTCATGTCATATGTGATTATCATTAAAATATTTATCTTAACATCAATTCCCAAATTAAACAAATATGAGCATTTTTCACTCACTTGAAAGTGTGGGTCACGGGAGCGAGACACAACTTGAAGTGGGTGAAAATTTAAATAATATAAGTTAGCGAGTATAGGTCTAATTTTATTTTAAGTAGGCCTATATCTGATGTGGGCCTCAATTGATTTAAATAATTCAATTATCCCGCCAAATTTTAGGCAGGTTTGTCACAAAGTCAACCTTGTTAGACCCATCAACATTCATTACATTTTAAATTTATCACTAAAATATCATTGAACCAATGATTTTGTAGCAATTCAAATCATAAATGAAGTTATAACGAAGTAACTGCTTACTGAAAAGTAAATACTTACTGCCTTTTGGCTTTGTATACCAGCATACCACTGCTCAACGAATCATGACCACTACTTGGAGATCATTAACCCTTCAACCGCCAAATTATTTAATTAGAATTTTCACCCACTTGAAGAGTTGTCTCGCTAACGCGATTCACAACTTCAAGTGAGTGAAAATTATTCAGATTTGACAAATGGGGTTCAACGATTTTGAAAATTATTATTGTTGATGGTTGTCACGTTTTAGCATGTCTGAAAGCTGGTATTTAATGGGCTGATACAATTTATAAAAAAAACGAATATAACCGGAACCGGTTAACCCTTTAACCTCCAAATTATTCAATTTAAATTTTCACCCACTTGAAGTTGTGTCTCGCTGACGCGATCCACAGCTTCAAGCGATTGAAAATTATTCAGATTTGACAACATGGAGGCCAATTCTTTTCAAATCAAGCTGGTTGATGTCACATTTTATCTTTAACATATTTAAAATGTGGTACTTAATGTGCTAATAAAAAAAATGAAAATCCGAATATATGCGGCACCGGCGGTTAAAGGGTAAATTGGTTACTTTTGGCATCGTCATCGAGTCATGTGAACACGACATGATAATAACTATGCCAAAATGATCAACTTTGAGATCATTTGAACACCGAACGTAATGAAGTCATGTCCAAAAATGCATTCAATGTACTGGGTCTAATATATTTGATTCGCCCACATTCTGCGTCGCCTACTTCGTGGGCTACTCTATTTGTTTGTCAAACATTTGTTTGACGCAAACGTGTTAACAGTATTTCGGTTAAACAAGTTGTTTGCAATGCAAATATCTCTCATCCATCCCTAAGTCACCAAATGAGCCATATTCAATAGATCAGCTTATTGCTTCAGTTCTACAAGTTTCAATATCTCATCACCATCGTCAGGAGCTTTAAGCAATTTTAGTGTACGACTACATGTATTTTACGTAGGTATGCCTACACGTTTTTTGTGGATAGAATCGTAAACAATAATTTTATGTTGTAAGTGTTCAATTCAGAACTGCGTTAATTATACGTTTCTTTATGAAGAATTGTCGGCGCTACACACTAGGCACTGTTGCGACGTCGAATCAACGTCAATGACGTTGATTCAACGTCGCAACAACGTCGTGTGTCCAGTGCGTATGCTCGATAAAACATAGTGTTCTCGCTTTAGGTAAATTTAGCAGACGCCTACACGTAGTCCCTTATCTGTGCTGGTTCCACCTCTGGGAATAAGAACAGGCCCTTGTCTAGTTTAGGGAGACAGATCCCGTGTCATTTAGGCAGGAGATGAGCTGTATCCTGTCGGGAGGGGGGCATCCTAACGTCTCCTGGGGGACAAATAGATCTGCTTCCCAAGCCCACCACACAACGTACCTGTAAACTTCAATGCAAAGGCAAACATCAGAAAAGGCTTACTTGAAAAGTAAGCAGTTACTGCTGTTTGCCTTTGCACAGCACCCATTAACAGTCGGTATAGTTAAATAGTGGTATTTTATTTCATCGCGGTAATATTTCCAGAGTGTTTTTTTATAATTCTATCGTAGAGTGGACGCATTATGTCATTAGTATACATATTATGTGTGTTTTCTCCCTGATTATTGTCCGCGTGGGTAGATATGATGCCATATGACGTGGGTTACCCCCATTGCCTTCTTCGAGGCATGCTAAGTGAGAGAAAATTCCATTAATGTGCTGCATGTCTTTACGCAAATTGCTCATATTTACGTCTGTATAAATCTGTTCTGTAATGTTAAAAAGCAGTAACTGCTCACTTGGAAAGTAAGCATCTACTGCCTTTTGGCTTTGCATTGCAAAATTATTCTAGTTTTCTCATCTGTTTTGTCGCAAATAATCTGATTATACGCATATTTTTCGTCTGGCTTCATTTGGTCTACATGAGAATAATAGTATAATAGGCAATTATAAGGCTTGTAATTACCATTTTGTCGTGTCATATTGGACATGCTTGACTTGTGATTTATTTACTTACTGTTATATTACTTAGGCCTACTATTATTTTGCAATTATTGGATGTCCCACTTCACTATGAAGAACTTGCTCTTCAAAGCCATGCAATGTAGTAAGTGTGTGGAGAAAAAGCTGTCTAACCTACATAATACTTGATTTGCTTAGCTGAGATCGTCCATTTTTATGGTGCGCACTCTAAGATTTGTTTGACGAAAAGTGTTAGCAGAATCTCGGTCAGTGTAGGTCATGGAGTGACATATTGCTGGACCCTTTGCATACACCATAGTTTCACCTATAAGTAATATTTCACGGACCGGCTTCGTTTCACGTCATGGTGCATGGACGCCCTTTCAATGAACATAAATCTGCTATGAATAGCAAGTCTCCTATTTTCGTCAGACCGCTGACGTAAGCCAGGGCCTCACTATACAATCATTACGCTGGTGAGCAGTCAAAATAAGATTAGTCACATTTGACGTTTTGATGGTTAATGGTCTTCCATAGGCTACACTTGTGTATGAGCGTCTGCTGTCGAATTGAAATATGTCCTGAGGATTCCAGCATAAGAGCAAAACGCCACAATCATATGCTGGGTGTATGTAGAATCACTACGGTACCATCAGAGGGATGGAGGGGGGTCAAATGGACTTATCTCGTTTTGACTCTTCACCAGCGCATAGTTTGTTGAGAGGCAAACGAAAAGCTGTTCATGTTGTTTTGTTGAAATAAAACTGCTTTGCGCCATTTTCTCCACAATTATGGCAATATTGCGACAGTCGGAAGTATGCCATACTTCCAGCAAATCTCTTCAAGATGTATTTACAGTGCACAACCAGATACAACACTGCACACTCCAGGCTTTGGAACAGTTTAGAGCACTGTATATGCACAACCTCTATGACAAACATCCGACTCGGTCGGGATTCGAACCCAGTATTTCTGAGTTTCGAGCCACAACCGGACGGAATGCGGGGATCCAGTGTGATTCAGTCCAGAGTTGTCATATAAGCAGCACGTTCTGCAGTGCAAAGCCAAAAGGCAGTAACTGTTCACTGTTAGAGTAAGTAGTTACTGCGTATTAGCTTTGCAGAGCAGATAATCTACCCAGCAGACACAATACGTTGAATCTATGTTGGTTTAACATTGGTCCACCGTCCACGACGTTGGACCAATGTTAAACCAACATTGATTCAACGTCTTGTGTACCCAGCAGACACATGACGTTGAATCAATGTTGGTTTACCGTTGATACACCGTCTACGACGCTAGACTAACGTTAAACCAACATTGTCTTGTGTCTTCTGTGTAAGACGTCGGACCGGCGGTGAGACAACGTTGTCCCAATACTTTCTGCGGACGTGGTGAATGTTCGTCTGAAGCAGACTGAATGAACCGTGATCACCAGGGGCTGTCTGCATCTGGTGCAGTGAGAGGGCGCGGGCCCGCGGGCCGGGGTGACGTATGCCCGGTTATGTAACCATGACAACCCCGGGATCACGTCCACATCTCCATATTCCTCGCGTAACTGTCCCCTGTCACGTGACACCTGTGCCTGCCGGGCCATCATCCGGGTTCTCGGGTAGATCGCCTCCTAGTTGGAGATTCGCTGCAGACACCGCGGGTGAAAACCCTATTTGACGTGCATATCAATTAGCCTGGTATTCACAAGAGAGTATCCTAGCTAATAACACAACACCCTGATCCAATGCTGGTTTAATTCTGGTCCAGCGTCGTAGACGGTGGACCAGTATTAAAGCAGCATTGGTTCAGGGTGTTGTGCCAGCTGGTGGGAAGCTAAAAGCTAGTAACTGCTCATGGTTACTGTCTTTTATTTTTGCAGAGCAGTATTCTACTAGTGAACCCAAATAACACGAGACGTATGTTGGGTCGATGATGGGCAGCGTCGAAGACGGTGGACCAGCATTGAACGAAAATTGGATCAATGTTTTTTTTCTTGGTGGATAGGTCCTGATAAAGTTTAGTGAATTATAAATTGTCAACTTTTTTTCATTTATTTGGATGAGATGGGCATTGGGCTTCTTTTTTCATATACAATCCACACGTGTGTTTAAAGGTAATTTAGAAGTAGCTACATGTCTGCTTGGACAAATACAAGCCTAAAAGCCACGATGTGATTCAAACCATTCTCTTTCCCCGATATATAAAAATAAAACACCCATTTTAAATTGGTAAAAACAATTTCAATATCAATCCATTTTTCCCATAGCAATCTTTTATAGAAACATACACTTTCAGAGGTGGTCCACATCAAAATATTAAACTAGTGAAATATGATATATAGTATATAATAGTTCTATTTGATATAGTAATTATATAATAGAGTATACACTCCCAATATTATTGCTTTTGCTTGGTATTCTGGCGATCAAGTTACAATAACTGGCGCTTAAAATGTCGTTTTCAATCTCGTTTGTTTGCAGGGATAAGGCATAGGACATGATAACACATTATCTTATAGTAGCTGGAACAGCAGATCGTCCAACTAAAAGCATGACTTTTTCAATAGCTTACACCATTTTGCTACATCTAGACGTTGTATGGCATGCAGTGTAGATCATTATGATCTGGATCAGGACTTCATTGAACGCCATACAGTGTGGCGAAGTCCACTTAGCTCCCACTCACAGTTTTGTTTCTAGCCGGAGAAGCGTTAAGCCAGTCTTGTGTCTTATTCTACGCACCAAACTAGTTGTCCATGTCAATACTGACAGTGACAAGCAAATCAACTTTACCCCCCCCCCCCCCCTGTCCTTCAGCCCATCTAGCGCAGCTTATCCCGGTGAATGGCCGGGGCACTGTCAACAAACGTGTCTTATCGACAGCAGACTGCAGGGATTGTGACGCGTGTGCCGGGATCATTGCCGGGATCATTCGTGAGGACTGGGGTGGCGGGGGTTTTGTCGCCTGTCTGTCTGTATTTACATTTGACGCTCTGCCAGGCGAAGAGGCTTATATAGATAAATACTTAACAGTCAACCCTAAAAGGAAACAGTCCTCACTACTGGCTGGCTGGCTAGCTGTCTGATTGAATTGAATTGAATTGAATTGAATTGGATTGGATTGGATTGGATTGGATTGGATTGGTTGGCTGGTTGGTTGGTTGGTTGGTTGGTTGGTTGGTTGGTTGGTTGGTTGGTTGGTTGGTTGGTTGGTTGGTTGGTTGGTTGGTTGGCTGGGTGGTTGGTTGGTTGGTTGGTTGGTTGGTTGGTTGGTTGGTTGGTTGGTTGGTTGGTTTGTTGGTTGGTTGGTTGGTTGGTTGGTTGGTTGGTTGGTTGGTTGGTTGGTTGGTTGGTTGGTTGGTTGGTTGGTTGGTTGGTTGGTTGGTTTTGTGGTCAGGGTGAGAGTTAGGGTCCATGGTTTGGGACGGGTAAGGGTTCCAGTATCTGGTTCCCCATAACCCGGTATCAACTACACTGCTCACCCTGGTCGGAACAGGCAGCACAGTGCTTTGTGTAGGTATCAACCTGTCAACCGTACTCTCATCATACCCTTAAGGGTCTGACTTTCGTCACCCCTTCAAGGGCATGCCTTTCCATGTTCCCAACCTAGTGCACTGACCGAGGAGAAGTATAGCCTGATTTATAAATAGGAAAACAATCATACTAATTTATATAAATTATACCTCATCTAATGCATTTACTAATGTAGTCAGATCCTGACTTGAGTCGGATCCGGTAACCGTTGTGTTGTCCAGTAGGGCTTTCCCCAATCTACTTCTCACCAAGGGATCACGTAGATTTTGTCCCCTTTTAAATGCTGTTACACACCGTTTATACAGGATGTTTGGATGTTTCGCTTTAAGTTTATTGAAGAAAGTCTTCACTAATTTAGCTGCCTCCACCGCAGTTGCAGAGTAGGTAATAACAAAGGGGGTGACGCCACTATCCTTAGGGGAAGGTACAGTATTTAAGCCGAATGGAGAATACGTTTTCAGGGCTAATTGCCACTTCCTTTCCGCTTCAAGTCGCCCAATCTTATTTAGAGTTATGTCTCCTGTATTCTTCAATACTTCAAGATACAACACTCTCAGATGGGTCGCCCTGCAGCTGCCGGAATCAAAGTGTGTGGCAACTGCCGTGTCCTTCTTAAGCCGTACACCCGAACGATGTATGTTTATCCTTTTTCTGAAGGAGAGCCCAGTTTCTCCCACATATAATTTATTGCATTTCGAACAAACTATACAGTAAATACCGTTAGTTGAATCACAATTTTGTGTGGTAGGAATTTGAATTTGATTCCCGGCATCCAGTACGCCCCCCATGGTCTTACCATTCTCTACAACTACTTGTGTCGAACATAATTTACAGTTGGTTGGTTGGTTGGTTGCTTAGTTGGCTGGTTGATTAGAACCAAGTAGCTCGGAATTTCAAACCACAACCGGACATCATTATACGTTAGAAATATTTGAGCAAATACTGCCTTGCAAGGGCCAACAGTAGTCACTGCTTACCTTTCAAGTAACCACTTACTGGTCTTTGCTTATGTAGGAGAGAATAGAACATTGATTGAATACAATTATTTTATTATTCCTAAACGCCCAGCCATACTATAATCAATGAACCATTGGATATAATTTCATTGCTTACTGATATTTGTGTATTCGCATACTTTCTCACCACAAAATAAATTTGTTCGGCGGCCCCTTGAAGGCCCATCGGAACTGCTTTACATGTGATGCATGAAAAATATATTTATCTGAACACAATCCCGTGGGTGGCTGGTCCCGATCCCGTAACTCAGCCCGCGGCATCTACATACGCCGGCGGGGGCGGTGGGGGACGTCTCCGCTCGAAAAACGGTTGCCGTTCGAGCGTGACATGCCCGGTGTTCCACCGGTCGTTTAGTACTCGATTAATCCCACAAACAAACTTGCAAATGATCCAAGCGTCACTCTCTCCATCCTCAAGTATCCCTCGAGCCGGACCGGACCGGATCGATGGCTCGCTGACGGTGGCACTCGACCAGCTCCAAAAATAGCCGCACCGGCGTCAATTCACAGGTTTGGGAGTGGCCAGCCCGCCACCCCAGTGTTGTTTGAACAGTCGAAGACGGCGGTCCATCGTTCAAACAACACTGGGTGAAGGAGTTGTCTCGCGCGGCTCTATTGAAAAGGGAAACAGGGAATGTGATTTTGGCGGGGCGCCGGACGGGTCCGCGGATTCGGGATCGGTTCACATCGATCCAGATCGCCGCGGGGTCCCAGACGGGGGGCCGCCCGACACGGGGGATTCCCCTCCCGTCACAGCGCACGGTCAGCTGTAACTGGAACACCCGTGCCAATAAAAGCCGCGAAAATCCCCTCCGCGAATTGATCGCTGTATATATTTAGCTGGCGCGGCATGTGGACACCCCTCAGGCACCAGGGCGTGTTTGTTGACGCGACAATGACTGTGGCCGGGATCCATGACCCTTTAAGTACTCTAAACCGGTGTGTTGACCTGGATGCAACAAAGCTTTTTTTTAGATCGCGCCAACTACGAGACACTATACTTCGGCCTTTTTCTGAACAGTGATCTCTTCTCACTTTCTCATTTCAGTATTGTGGGAGCCTCCGTGACCGAGAGGTAGCGTGCTCGTCCTCGGACCGCCAGTGCTCGATTTTCGAATTCTGTGTCCAGAGGGCAGTGTCATCTTATTCATCTCACCATTCTCAGGAGGTTCTATTGGTCCAGTTTAGACTATAATTTATGGGCACAAAGGTAGCCTAAACCCCATTCATTCATTCTCACCTTCAGTCATTCTGAGGTTTGCATTGCTGCTGCAAGTCACATCTTCCGGTGAATAATTAAAAACAAATTTTATCAAATACAAATGTGTATTCCAGCAAAAGTTCGGAACGTTGACTTCTTATTTTGATCCTGATTTTGTGTTGAATCTGTTTGATTCAGGATAGGCCTACCCCAATAACCACAAAACATTTGTAAAACATCTATTCAATGTCGGATCCAACGTCTTCGACGTTGGTCCAACATTGTATAAATGTTATACAAATATTGTATGTGTACTGGGACGCCGTATGGTACATAATTATATGTAATTATATTGACATGCTGCGACGACTGTAGCGCTGTTTTTGGAAAGTTGTTCTTTATACTGATATACCCCTGTTCAGTCTGGTATGAGACATGGTCTCACCCCCCCCCCCCCCCCCAAATACCAGTCCCATTGAAATACATGTAAAATGCCTCAATTCCACGGACCGATTTTACTTCTTTTTGCCCTCCCCCTATCTAGTGCCACATATCATAATGAAACCTGAACTGTGCTTTTTCGAAAACAGCTGTGATATGAATTTGCTACCCTGACAGTTTTTGAGCTAGGCCCCGCTGGTGTGTAAAAAGGTCACCATGGTCCAAATTAGGCTTAAATCCATACCATCTTTTACAGACTAGACACACATCCTTTTAACCCACTGTATCCTTGTCGGATTATCAAGAAACAGTTATATCTGATATCCGGCATGAAGGAGATATCGTGTATATATATAATTAATGAATATCCACTGAAATATAACTTTTTTGTATTTGTTTTTAGTACAACAGAGGTTGAAACAGCCGCATTGAAAATATTTTGTGTGATCCTTCCAGCATTGGTATACACCTGCCGTGATTTCGGCTTATTTAGGGTTTTGAGACCACATTATACCAGAATATGCTCCTGATTTTGGAAAGCTGTTCTTATTGCTAAAATGCTCTTGCTCAGTCTGGTATGCTGCATCATACCAGACTGAACAGCATATTCGCAACAAGAACATATTAAAAAAACATGCGCAATTTGATATGATTTGAGCGCCATGCATGCGGTGGTTAGAAGCGTGGTTAAAGTTGTAAGTAACTAATCTGACGCTTTCTGTCTCATTTAGTCTGAGTTTGAGGCAACCGCATGGGTTATTGTCAGGGCTGGTATTCTTGTACAAGTTACGTTAAATCGTAGGCTTCTGATTAGTCGAGATGGCCATCTCGACCAATCAGAAGCCTACGATTTATCGTGACTTGTACGAGAATACCGGCCCTGAGCTTTAGAGATTAGCGAAAGCTGTGTTATTGTATGCTGGTTCAGGTGGCCAGTGTACGCTACATGCGATCATCAATTCCGTGAAGGATGTGAGGGTAACCCTATTTAAATGATAAATTCACCTTTAACCCTTTAACCGCCGGTGCCGCATATATTCGGGTTTTCACTTTTTATTGGCACTTTAAGTACCACAATTTAAATATGTTAAAGAAAAAATGTGACATCAACCTCCATTTTGTCAAATCTGAATAATTTTCACTCATTTACAGTTGTGGATCGCGTCAGCGAGACACAACTTCAAGTGAGTGAAAATTCAAATTGAACAATTTGGCGGTTAAAGGGTTGAAGATAGGCGTTGAAATCTCCACGTTAAAGGTGTGGTCAACTGTCAAAATTCGCAGGACAAGGGTCCCCCAGAATGCAATCGTGCTCGTGAGTAGGCCAAGGCCCTATTCCATAACAATACTGAATATGCGTTTCATACACAAAGCCTCATTGAGAGCAAGTTCTCAAATCACAGCAAGGTCATATATACTTGAGCGACATCTATGAGTTAATAAGTCAAATCCCTTATCCTTCTCCCCTACTTGGTGGTTGGCTTACAAACAAACCGACTGTATTGACTGTATTACTGCGGGGATGTCGAAATGGCCTGAACCCAAGCTTGTATTGATGAGGACTTTATCTCAAATATTGTACATTTATCCAATGTTGGTTCAATGTTGAGCCAGCGTCGCTGACGCTGGCTCAACATTAAAACAGCATTGGATCAATGTCCCATTTGAGTAGTATACATATTTTGTAATCAGTTCAGTGGTTGATATTAATGCAGTCAATCTGTACTCAATAGGCTACTGTTGGCCTACATTTGACCGTCCCACGCATGACAATATTGCAGTTGGATGCTTTTTATAGGCATCATTTTATTGAGCTGTAAATCTGTCATTATAAAATAAAATAAAAATCATTGATTGATAAAAAATGACGCATTAATTCATTACGCAATCGATCGTCCATGTACCGGATTTTTGGGGCACAAATTGCAACGATTACAGACTCGTGGGTTTAATGATGGGCCAGCGTTGTGGCCAGTGGCTCAACATTAACCAAAAATTGTAAAATTACAGATACGGCTCCTTAATCTTTGGAGGGCGAAATATAATATACTCTCTCTGTGTCGATAGTGTATTGAGAGAGTGCGGGAGATGTGTATTTCCTTGCTGTAGCCTTGGAGAATTATTGCCCATGAAACAAGCTTGGCCCTTAATACCCTGAAATATTATTTTATAAACCAAGAGACCAAAGGATTTTTTCAATTTGAAATAAAATGAATGAGGTTTTAGGCCACCTTTGTGCGGATATCATGATATAGGGAAAACAGGGCCAGGAGAACCTCCTGAGGATGGTGAGATCAAGGATACTTCTAGTATCCTTGGTGAGATGAATGAGATGACACTGCCCTCCAGACACAGGATGCGAAATTCGAAATCTGAGGCCGAACTCGCTACTTCTCGGTCACAGAGGCTCCCCACAATGTTGAATCTTTACGAGTGAGCAGAGAAGAAACATTTAGTTTAGATACTTGGGGGCCAAAGTGGGGCTCAAATCCGCGATCTCCGACATTCCAAGCAGGCAGCTTTAACCACTGCACCAGGCTCCCCACCCTTTTTCAATTTGAAATCATCATAAATGTCTTAGTTAGCTCTTTCAGCTTAATTTGAATACATCTGTTGTAGGTCTACGGCCATTATAATTACTTAACTCTTTCAGTGACTAATGTAACAGCTCTCAGCAAACACAAACTATTTGTGTAGTATTTGTGCAACATCGGTCCAACCTCTTCGACGTTGTTCCAACATTGCACAAATAATATACAAATGTTTTTTTTTGCTTACTGGGAGGCTATAGTTGTGTGCACATTTGCGTCCTATGATCCCATTTTCAACTATCAAGTGGTCTGCATCTTGCTCAGTTAGGCCAGACATGGCAGACCGCAGAGTCTTGATATCGGAAAGTGGTGGTCTGCGACACCAGAGATTTACGTAGGTCTTGCCTTGGCTGGAAAAGATGCATGATCCATAAAAAGCTGGAGCAACCCGTATCATCAGAGTACGTACGGCCGAGGCGCTCAATGAGGTACATGGAGGAAATATGTCAGGCCTATACAAATACTTGGTGAAAAATGCAGCAGTGGAGGCCTACACTGCCGTGCAAAGCCAAAAGGTTGTATCGGAGGAAGTAGGAGAAATTATGGATCATCCCTTTCTGCACAGGAGTCGAACACGGACCGCGACAAGACAAGCACACTACCACTCAACCAGCGTGGACTCGTAATCCTGATCAAGCGTCGGTGACGTTTGCCCAGTATTGAGCCGACGGTGGGCCAATGTCTAGTTTTCCGGTCCTGAGAAGACCACGGGAAAGAGAGTTCGCCTTCGGGTGGAGATTGCAGCTAACAATTTCGGCCAAGTGCTGGTCGACCCCCATTGCCTCTCCGCTCCTTTGTCTTGGAAGGGACTGATCATTATGTCCGAATCGATCAGGAAGTCGAATCCATCATCCCCAGCATTAGGAGTGGTGTACACAGAAAGCTTCCTAACTGTTCAAAAACGAGGTGACGCAATGTTTGCATAGGTCAGTAAATGTTATGCCATTTTTAACGTTTATTTTATTTTATATGTTTATTATTGCGTCTTATTTTGTCATAGGTCGCACTGTACAATCCAATTTTGTATCCAGTTTTAAATGAAATCCATGAAATCCTTGGAAAAAATAGGGCACTATTTTTCCAAGGCTTTCATGATTTTTTGTCGCACATACCACCAGTACCATAGTTCGTACTGTACAATCAAAATTTCTATCTAGTTTTCATGTGAAAATACCAACTCGCAACTTTTGAAACTCTATCTGCGCAATCAAACGCTTCATTCTGATACTTTTTTGCAAGTGAATTGAATCAATCAATCAATCAATCAATCAATCAATCAATCAATCAATCAATCAATCAATCAATCAATCAATCAAGCAAGCAAGCAAGAAAGCAAGCAAGCAAGCAAGCAAGCAATCATTCAAGCAATCAAGCAATCAAACAATTCACTCCCTGGCCTCCTCATTCCAGAGATTTTAAACAAACATCAGCGAAAACACAATATTTGATATCTATAATTAGACCTATTACCCATGTACTATCTGACTTCTAAAGTGACAATCTCGACAATGGATATCTGCCTGGGGATAAATATCCACCCAGACTGCCACGCCTCCCATAATACACTGGTGTCAGGGACTTCTCCATAGCCTCGCCGTGCCTGGATCAAAGACTAATACATAATGTACTATCAGAATAAAAACATAGAATATTATGGAACAATGACACGAATCACAAATTCTGAAGACGGGGGATATTCATGATAATATATATGCGGTTTTTATGGCCATGATAACAGAGAATATATTTCTAAATAATTACGAAAAAATCTATGACACGTTTTCGGAGGTGCCTTTCAAATCCAAAGATGTGCTAGCAGATGATGTGAGAAATTTGACAAACACTGGCTCGGTCACGGGCCAACGTCTGCGACGTTGGCCCGTGACCGAGCCAATGTTTGATTGTCACCCTTTCCATCCACTCTGGTAATAGAAAAACAGCCTTTAGCCAGATTACTGGGTGGGTGTTCTGACAAGTCAGACCGGGGTAAAGTGTAATGAAATCCCCTGGCTTGGCCGTCACACAAAGGTTAAAGGTAACACTCCCAGCCATCAAATCGTTTTCAAACGGCCAGTGACAAGAACAGCTGACTACTGATAGTACTGATCACCAATGGCGATTGTTATTGATTTATATTGATGAGCATAGAAAAAAACTATATCAGATCGTCATTGGTGTCGACAATGAATTTAATTTCAATAGTGTATTCCCTATTGTGTAGGTGTCACAAACACTCATTCACCACGCAGTGAGACGCCTTGATAGTCTACACATATTAGATTTAGAATTTACATATATTCATAGTTTACATGCACATGTTACAGATATTAGCGAGACACAACTTCAAGTGGGTGAAAAATTCAACTAAATAAAGGTTAAGGGATAATACACATATTTGTGAAACTAGTACCTTTAACAGTTTAAATCCACTATAGAACGTCTGCTCTGTCGTGCATAGGAAAACAGCAGTAACTGCTTACTTTCCAAATAAGCTGTTACTGCTGTTCACCCCTGAGGAAGAGAGTGAGACCCAAGTATGGTATTCTACACCCTAATTTAAATAACAGCGCAATGACGGCGGTGATTGGCTGATCTCGCCATGGGACAGGCTGGTCCACTCTTCGATTGGTCGGGGATAGTATTTATACATGTACTAGCCTTCGTACGATAAGGCTGTACTACATTTATTTTAGTAGTGTGACTGAACTAAAGTATATGATATTCTACAAAACGAAAAAAATAATCATGTCTATAATAATACTATAAACAATTTACAATTAATGGCGATAATTATTCAGCGATGAAATGATAATCTGGGAGTGAGTTAAAGGCAGTTAAAGTGAAAATCAAACCTATAGATATAGATATTTTATGATCATTTTGGGAGACATATTGTGAAATTAAGTGTGGCGGTCGATGATAATATGACTAGGTCTTTTTCAAAAGAGTTAAAAGCAGTTGAGTGTAGTTATAAACTAGTTAAGTGTAGTTGAAAAATGTTATGCCCCTTTGAACAATATAAAGTTCTAGTAACCATCACACTAAACATTTCACCCTGCAAACACAAAACATTTTTATAACATTTGTACAATGCTGGACCAACGTCAAGACGTTGGAGCGTCGTGTACAAATGTTATTCAAAAGCTTTGTGTTTGCTGGGTGAGATTCATATTATCTCAAATAATTTCAGAAAAATTAGGATAAATCTTTTCTAATAGGAATAAGAATGGGAATAAGAGTAAGATAATTATAATCAATTTTAAAATTGTGATGTGTCTCAGCTCATTTTTCAGTGGTTTGACCCAAACAATTTTACCATTTAAAAAAAAAAATACTAAAATCACGCGCTGATTTTTTTCCAGACCCCACAAGATAACTGCAGTGAGATGCAGTACTGTCGTACAAGGTCTAAAGGCAGTAACTGCTTAATTTTCAAGTGAGCAGTTACTGCGTTTATGATTCGCAGAGCAGAGTACGTACCCGGGGTGAGGTTTGAGTACGTGACGAGGTGTTTAGGGTTGTGAACCCGTTGCCATGGTGACGGACGACGCCTGTCCCAGCAGCAGACGAGTTGTCCTGGACGGAGGAAGGATGGATGGAGTGGGCCAGGAGGTCCCCCATTCCCGGCTTCCCTCCCCATGAATACACAAATTCCAGGCTCCCACATCCCCCTGCCCTATTCAACCCCCTCTCTCATCCCACCATGCACAGCAAACACGAGTCGTTCACCCAATGTTTGGTTAATGCTTGCTGGGTTTAATTGCATGCAAACAGACTATCCTGGGCCAGCATTGTTTCGATGATGTGGCAATTAACCCAATAGGTGCTAAATTCCTCGAACTCAATTAGCAATTTGGCAAGCACTAACACCCCCCCCCCCCCTGCCCCAGCAGGTGGAATTTACTCACATTCCCTGCAAAGTTTACCCAATGTTGGCTTAATGCTGGGCCAACGTCGCAAAAACGTTAAATAAACGTTAACAAAACATTGGGTCAACGTCTCGTGTTCACGGGGTTTATTACAGTCAGATTTTATTAATTCGCCTACTATTTTTCACTATCACCGATACTTATTATAGCTTCTATCAACCAAAGTGTTGTAGGCCACAGTGTGCAATATAATCAGTGGCACATACGACACTTTGGCTGCTGGGGAAGGACATAGATTAACCATATAAAATTATGGTTAATCTATGGGATAATTTAAATGTGCGCAGCGGACTATTTTGGAAGTATGAAGGAGGGTAATAATAGATTTTGAAATATTATAGGCAGAGCTGTTCAAAAATACAATTTCAAATGTCAGAACTAGTTTCTATGCAACACAATTGTCAAATTATTATGAAAAAAGACAAGGTATTGTGGCAACTATCCCGCCATGACGACGGCGCACTATGTGAATATAGGCCTAGTAAATATGCAAACAGTTAATTCGAGTGAGGTGTGAGCATTTAGGCGACCACCTTGTCTATTGGACCTTGTTCAATGAGCAACGCTTGTATTTTTTGTATCATTATAACTGCCAAACATTGCAGTTCTAACTGCAACAAGGGTGCGATATGGCCCGATACCGATACGTTTCATAGTGAAAACCACTGCACAGAGCGTGAGAATAACATATATCAAGATTTATGTATAGTTTATGTCGGCATACATCAATACAAAGTACTAACAGTTGCATTCGCTTCCAAATGACCTTATTTGGCGAATAGGAGCATTTAACCATTAGAGCGTCGAAATGATTACATTCTCATCCCCTTGAAATTGTGCTTCGCCACCGCGCGACAGACAACTTTCAAGTGAGTGAAAATTATCCGTATTTGTTTTGAGCATTATTTTATTCCCAATAACAGTGATTGGATCGACTAACAATAAAAATAGTCGTGATTAGCGCTGAAAGGGTTAATAAACTTTCTCTGGTGCGTATGACCCCTGAAGCACCCATGCCGCATTTTAATGTTCGTGAACTTTGCCAATGTTTTGTACCTACCCCTGCGTCAGTGATTCTCATATGCTAGTATAAAAGACATAGTTACCGAGTTCACCATCAGAGATAAATGTGTATCTTGAATAAAATAAATGTAACCGTTAACGGGCTGAAATATCTTTGTATAAACCATGGATACCAAAGGATTTTTTTTCAATTTGAAATCATGAAAATCTTACTTAGCCTTTTTTTTGTCTTATTTGAATACCTATGTTATGGGTCTACGCTCATTATAAAAAAATATTTTACTCTTTCAGCGCGGGATCGACTTTAAACGTCATAATCTGACGTCTATAGACGTCAGATTCTGACGTCTAACGTCGATCCCGCGCTGTAATGGATTTAGAATCAACTACTACTAGACACTCATTATCGATTAGGCCTATACGGCTATGGAACAAGTTAGTCCAGCTAGATCATGCAAGATTGCCATATATTGTATTCAGTTGGATGTCCACGACAAACGGTGGCTGATTTCACTGATTTATTTAAAACATATGACTTGCACTGTTACATTGTCAATAAGGAAGTGATACCTCTAAATATAGCTATAAAAAAAATTACTTTATTTAAAATTATTTGAAAATAATAAGTGGAGCACTGGCATGCAGTTGAAACCTAAGTTAAGAACCTACATTACTTTTAAAACTATTTATGCAACAGAAAAGTACGTAAAATTATTGTTTTCTAAAGCTAAAAGATCAATTTTGTGTCAATTAATATGTGGTGTACTACCATTAGCTGTACCGTTCACTGGTACGCCCATTACTGGAATAGTGTACTGTAGTATGGAGTGGCACTAGTCGTAAAAATATAAAAAAAATAAAGAAAATTCAGAGGTCAATGACCCGATATGTTTTTAATTATGCTGGAGTAGATTATAAAGATCGACTACTAATGACGAATATTCTACCTTTGACTATGCGTCGTGAATATACTGATATTGTTTTCTTCTGGAAGTGTTTATACGGTAATTAGGATGTTGATGTTAATGATTTTGTTTTTTCTCTGATGGTGGATGTTCCACTCGTAACTCGATTGATTCAGGATTTTTTATTCTGGATACCCTTGTATCGTACAGACTGCTTCAAACGTAGCTTCTTCAATAGAATAGTTCCTAGGTGGAATTCTTTACCATCTAATGTACGTCATATTACTAATTACTCTTCTTTTATATCCAGTTTAAAGCATCTTATGTTTGAAAAAATAAATACTAGTTTTATCAGTAGTGATTGCTGTTCATGGTTTTTAAAAATGTTTGTGTTGTAATTGCCGGCTGTCATAATCTTATTATAAAGGGCTGGTGGAAATTGACAAATTTGTTGGGTGGGAACTACCAGCAAAGGCTCCAATGGATCCTGTTTAGCTTGTCACCCAGGTGTACATTTACTTTTTATATTCCAGTGATATTATTACTTATTATTATGTGCCTCATTTATATAATTTTATGTTATTTTTATATGTTATCAAACTGTTAATAATATTGTATATTATTCACAATTAATAAACTGAATTGAATTTGAATTGAATCGAATATAGAAACTGGCAGGTATACAAACACGCCAGTAAATCAATGATTATGCCGCCTCTGTAATTCAAACCAAATAGAAGACGAATCCTACTTTGTATGTCAATGCTACTTATATAAAACAATGAGAACGGAATAATAATTGCATATATCATCTATTTATCCAACCAAACTTTACTTTATTAACCCCTAATGAACAGCTCAAAGTACTTAATTATGTCAGAACAGTTTATTTATTTAACAATAGATTTTGTTGAGCAGGCATGGAGGAAACGTCAAAGTGTTATGTTCAATTGGCCTAGTTATATTTATAACAATGTATTTTATTTTTATTTTTATTATTTTTTAATCTCATTATTCTTATGCTATTATAGTTTATGTTATGCGGTACATTTCAAAGTAATAAGCCTTTCAGGGCTGGGTACCAATTTATTAAACTTTATTTTCTGTTTGTACTATATGTTTGTACTATGTCACTATAATAAACAAATACATACATACGTGTCGCATCTTAACCCAAACTGCTATTCACGACTGCTGTCGTTTTTAATCTTTAATCTGTTTTATTATTAGCTATGAAATGTGTGCTTAAACATCAAGATTTAAAAAAAATGTTTAGTTTCAAATTGAATAAATATGAGTAATTTGCATACACTTGTATTGGGTCGCGGTAGCGAGATACAACTTCAAGTGGGTGAAAATTAGCGCTTAAGGCCTAACCCAGCAAACACAAAACATTTGTATAACATTTGAACAGCGTCGGCCCAACGTCTTTGACGTTGGTCCAACATTGTACAAAAGTTATACAAATGTTTTGTGTTTGCTGGGAATATTATGACATATACTGCTAAATACATGTACATGAAATATAGTTAAGTAGAGGGGTACAGTAATTTGTGTGACAATATAATAATGTGAAAGCAGCTAATTTATCTGTGACAGCTAAATCAATTCGCGGCGCTGGTTGACAAACACTTCGCATCCGGATAATATCTGGGATACTTATATAGAATGATTTACATTAACCATCCTGAAAGATCTTCGTTGATTTCCCAGACAATTCCCAACCACTTTTCAAAGCATTTTTACAAGCACTATTCCAGTCATGTGTTGACTATTTGGCAAATTTAATAAAAATCGTGTTTAGTTTAAACGCTGATATATAAGGGCATAATTATAATCTAGTAAAAGACGTCCCACATTAACATGCTTAAACGCATTAACGTCAATCAGTTTTAATCTCAGAAATACATCGCTTGCCGAATTGCCTCTCTTCTTAAAGAATCACATAAAGTTGGCAAAATATTCAGAATAGCCGCCGTATGACAAGGAAATAGTGCTTGTAAGATTTACTGAAAATTTGTTCAGAAATCAGCCGAAATCAGTCATAACGGTTAATGTAAATCCTACCAGAAATGATCATGTGAAGACATGCCATTTCTAAGCTTAAATTGACCTCTTGATTAGAAAACGACAAAGCACACTTATAATTTTTAAATTCTAAATGTAGGATATATACCTATCAGTATATGGGCATGACCTCACCATTCAAAAAACCCAAGACAACATGAAGTGTTCCAAGAATTCCAATCAACCCGCACGTCACCTAGAGACCACGGGGTTAATGAGTACGCGACTGGCTACAGCAAATCTTCCATCCATCATCAGAGGTCATAGGGTACAATCCAGACGCCTGATCCCGACGTGCTTCCTCGTGTCGTATCGATTCCCAATAAATACCCCCCTGAGATCGATATTAACAGCCATAACACGCAGACACGAGACGTTGGCCCGGTGCCGGTACCCCGTTGGGCCACCGTCTTCGACGGTGTCCCAACGTGGAACCTTCACCGGGCCAACGTCTCGTATTAAGTGATGTTCATGGTACCCTAACTGACCTTGACCTATCACACAGAAGCGGTGCTATCCACAAGAAGAACGATATGTCTTCTGTCGTGTGAAGACAATCAACAGTAACCGTTTACTAATCAAGTAAGCGGTTATTGCTTTTTGTATTTGTCTCACAGCTGCCGACGTGGGAAAGCAAACAGCAGTAACTTTTTAGTAATAAAGTAAGCAGCTACTGCTTTTTGTTTTTGCCTAACATCTTCTGCCGCACGGAAGCGAACAGCTGTAACTGCCCACTTTTCAAGTGAGCAGTTACTGCTGTTTGTCTTGATGAGGTCAGAAGTCACTGGCGAATCCATGCAGTGTGATTCCAAATAAGAAGTTATTATTATAGTTGCAGTTATCTTCCACCAGCGTGAGGTGTTTTTCGCTGATTTCTCAGTCAATTCTTCTATCTTGATCAATTTCCATGAAATTTTGCAAGCACTCTTTGTAAGTATTCTGGTTCCTATCATGAAATTTCGTGAAATTTGTACGAGTATTTCGAAAGTTAGACCATTTGACGTGTAGTGGTATTTCGAGATTAAAGCTGAATGAAATCAATGGGTCTATACATTATGCATAATTCAATAAAGGCATAATTCAAAATTACCACATGTCAAATGGTCGAACTTTTAAACTACAAAATATTTTTTCTTTAAAGACTAAAAAATAATGCTAGCCAAATTTCATGACAATCTGATGAAAATTGCGTGAGTTATAAGCGAAAAGCATGCAACGCAACAGTGGCAGATTTAAACTGACTTTTACTTTATTGCTGTGCGATATCCAACAAGGGTTAACCCTTTAACCCCGCAAAATTATTTAATTGGAATATTCACCGACTTGAAGTTGTTCCTCGCTGACGCGATCCACGACTTCAAGGGAGTGAAAATTATTCAGATTAGACAAAATGGAGATTTTGAAATCTTGTTGATTGATGTCACGTTTTATCTTTAACATATTTAAAAGCTGGTATTTGATGTGCTAATAAAAAATGAAAAAGACTAATACAATCTGGACCGGCGGTTAAAGGGCTAATTCTCTGGTTTCATTTCGCTCGACGTCACGACTGGTGACAAGGCTGAAACAATGCCAATTTCCAAGTAAATTAGATGAAAGCATGTTTTACATTTTTATTTCGTGATACCGTTATCAGAATATTGGAAGGAATGTGTTTAATAACGGCTCTACTGTTCTTGTGTAAGAGAGCAACACGTCAGTATAGATTTTTTTACTCTATAAGTAATCAGATATTGTCTTTAGGCTTTGCAGTGCAGAGCTGCTCTCTCAAGAAAATTCCCGCAACAAAAATACCACACGTTCCGACTCGGGATTGACAATAGGACGACAGAAACGGCCAAATGTCAGAAGTGGGACACCGACGATACGTTACCATGGTTACCGGGCGGGTGTCACTCAAGTCGCTTCACTTATTTGAGGGACACTGTTAGGAATGCAGCTCTGAATGAATAGATGATTATTTCAGCGGTATCCAATACACCAATACACGGCTTAGCTGTCGGGAAATCAAGTGGCATTTCGTCGCCTCGGAGCTAAAGGATCCTATCAGACACTCGTTACAGTGGCAGATAGGATCCTTTAGCTCCGAGGCGACGATTTATTGCTACAGAATGATAAGATACATTGTGAATCCCAAGATTGTTTGTGTAGTGATTTGTACTGGATGTTCAGATATATTGTAAATACTAAGATTGTGTGTATTGATTTGTTGTGAAAAGAGAAACAAAATGGCAATTTAAAAGTTTTATGTCTAATTTTGTCTATTACGGATCTTCTAGGCAATCCGTAACATTTATGTTGAAATCGCGCATCTGTGTTGCCACAGGCACAACAAAGTGGTTGGTTGGTTGGTTGATTGGTTGGTTGGTTGGTTGGTTGGTTGGTTGATTGATTGGTTGGTTGGTTGGTTGGTTGGTTGGTTGGTTGGTTGGTTGGTTGGCTGGTTGGTTGGTTGGTTGGTTGGTTGGTTGGTTGGTTGGTTGGTTGGTTGGTTGGTTGGTTGGTTGGTTGGTTGGTTGGTTGGTTGGTTGGTTGGTTGGTTGGTTTTGTGGTCAGGGTGAGAGTTAGGGTCCCTGGTTTCGGACGGGTAAGGGTTCCAGTATCTGGTTCCCCATAAAACCCGGTATCAACCTGTCAACCGTACTCTCATCATACCCCCTTCAAGGGCATGCCTTTCCATGTTCCCAACCTAGTGCACTGACCGAGGAAAAGTATAGCCTGATTTATAAAAAGGAAAACAATCATACTAATTGATATAAATTATACCTCATCTAATGCATTTAGGCCTACTAATGTAGTCAGATCCTGACTTGAGTCGGACCCGGTAACCGTTGGGTTGTCCATTGGGGCTTTCCCCAATCTACTTCTCACCAAGAAATCACGTAGATTTTGTCCCCTTTTAAATGCTGTTACGCACCGTTTATACAGGATGTTTGGATGTTTCGCTTTAAGTTTATTGAAGGAAGTCTTCACTAATTTAGCTGCCTCCACCGCAGTTGCAGAGTAGGTCATAACAAAGGGGGTGACGCCACTATCCTTAGGGGGAGGTACTGTATTTAGGCCGAATGGAGACGTTTTTAGGGCTGATTGCCACTTCCTTTCCGCTTCAAGTCGCCCAATCTTATTTAGAGTTATGTCTCCTGTATTCTTCAATACTTCAAGATACAACACTCTCAGATGGGTCGCCCTGCAGCTCCCGGAAAACACTCTCAGATGGGTCGCCCTGCAGCTCCCGGAATTAAAGTGTGTGGTTGGCTGGTTGGTTGGTTGGTTGGTTTTGGTTGGTTGGTTGGTTGGTTGGTTGGTTGGTTGGTTGGCTGGTTGGTTGGTTGGTTGGTTGGTTGGTTGGTTGGTTGGTTGGTTGGTTGGTTGGTTGGTTGGTTGGTTGGTTGGTTGGTTGGTTGGTTATGTAACCTAATTGTTCCGGATTGGACACCGCGGGTGACATTTACGCAGCTTAATACTGAGTATTTACCCTGTGGCAATCCACCTCTTTGTGACATCAGCACACCATATATAGCACGAGGTGCCTCCAGCTGAGGAGGGTTCCCGGTGTAATGGTCCCAACCGGATCCGATCCATTAGAAGAGTCACGTAACCGGTCATGTCTCAGCTGGAAAATAGCATGGGGTCATGAAACCTTGGCTTTCAAAATCACACCAAACGCATGTGTTCTTCCTTTGAATCCTTTCATCTTACTTTCCCATTGACGCCAGAACTTTACCAGATGTTACATAGTATAGTGTCGTAGTTAAATGAGTTGTTAACGGTAAATAGGAGAACCTGCCTAAAACGCCGAGCATCAAAAAAGCGTAGATATAAACAGGAAAACTGGTGTTTTTCTTTTACCATTTCAACATTTTTGAAGTGCGACATGGGTACAAAATATCAAAGGTCGTTCAACGAAACTTCTTGACCATGAAAATGTATTTTTCTGTCTATTTTAGCCTCATGAGCTATATATACATTATTTTTTATGTTTGACAAAAGTTCTTTTTTCCCCCGAACGGCCACCCTATTTCATTCCAAAACGATCAGTAAGTGGCCAATTTAGGCATCTCACTTTTTCAAACCTAAACTCTCCGACAACACACCACAAAAGACTCCTCGCGATTGCTTAAAACGCCACCGTCGTGGCAGGTTTCAGAAAATCGCAAACAAGCTGTATCTACGACGGCAGCATGTCACATCAGAACGAATGTTACCGACTTCACCGGCGTTATTTACAGTGCACAGCGCCGCACACTCCATGCACTTAAACAATTTGAAGCACTATATGTGCAAAACTAAATGACAAACATTCGGTAGCCCGGGATTCGAACCTGATACCTCCATGTTACGAACCACAACCGAACCGAAAGAGCTATCAGGGCGGTCCGCATAACTCTGCTATACGGAGTATCTGCTCACTTATAAAGTAAGGAGATACTGCCTTTTGGCTTCGCACCGTAGAATTGTAAACCAGCATCTAACTCTATGTTCCCAGCAAAACAAAAACATTGTATACCATTTGTACAACGCTGGCCCAACGTCTTCGACGTTGGTCCAGCATTGTACAAATGTTATACAAATGTTTTGTGTTTGCTTGTTCTGACACTCCCCAGTGAACACCAAGCAGTTGGCTCAATGCTGGATGAGTATCTATTGCCGATCAGGAAGAAGAAGGCTGAATCGGACCAAGTGTCAAACGAGTCCATTGGGTGCGCTAGGAAACAGGCGCACCTTTCCCCGACAGTTACAAATGGATTGGCTTATTTAAAAGTCACGTGACAAGGTTGACGGCCGTTTCCCCGCGTGGGCAACAGATCACGGGCGACAGGGATCGCTTGCAGTGCAAATGATCCTTCTACTTTGATGGAAATCGCGCTGAATTCGTTGTGTTTTTTCTTGTTTCATGTCGGCGAAAAATCCAATATCAACCGATGTGCTCTCGTCTGACTTGCCACGGCGGAAGTCACGCGGGGGGTAGGCCCGCTCCCAGACTGATCTCCATGACAACCCTTCGTCGCCTGGGAAACTTATTTGCCAAAGTAGAAATGTGTTCGTTGTTATGGTATCATTTTTTTTAGTTTGGACTGTTTCATCCTGCACTACTTGGTGACCTAAATTATACAATTTTTCGATATTTATATGATGTAAGGCCACTATGTTTTTTTCTCTGTTTTAGATGAGCGCGCGCATTAGATTTAGACGCATTACCAAAAAAAAAATGTGTTTGTTCTGCCCAGCGCGCGCATTGAATTGTTGCCGATTTTCGAAAAAAAAACATTTAATTTTGGTAGATGAAAAAAACATTAAAAAAAGAACAAGTTCATTTCAGGAAATAAAAAACTTTTTTCCAGCTATGTTTTTTTGCTTGTTTTTTTCGTCGTCCTCATTAACATTATTTAAAATAGGCCATTTTTTGTTTATTTCGTCGCTCTCATTAACTTTTCCAGAAATTTGTCCAGTGTTTTTTTTATATGGTCGCTCTCATTAACTTTTCCGAAAATAGGTGGAATGTTTTTTTTTCCCAAATGTTTTTTTACCGCCCTCCCTCATTAGATTTTGGATTTTTTCTGATCTAAAACAGAGAAATAAAAACCAGTGGCCTAATAGATGTGAGATAAAAGGTACAATGCAGATAAAACGTGCAGTTCAATATAATTTTATTATTTGATTCTCAAACTGTTTTTTTGCTGTTGCTTATTGTACGTATTGTCGTATTGTCGTATAAGTTCATTCGAACTATTCGAATTGCCTTTTTTATGACATGATAATAATTTTGTTCTGCGTGCAAAGCCAAGAGGCAATCCCTTTCTAGAGCAGTGTTGTAATAACCTAATAACTAAAAGCTACCCCTCAACTCTGAGATAAATTAAGTCATGCAGCAATATCAACTTGATGTGCATGACACTTGAATTGTGATATTGCAGCGTTGATCAAAATTTGCCCGTTTGACGCCTTGCCAGCTCTACAACGCAAAGGCAAATAGCACCAACAGCTTATATGAAAAGTAAGCAGTTACAGCTATTAGTCTTTGTATGTTGATCTGTTATGAGAGGATTACATGTACCAGCCCTGGTCGTTTCCCCCATCTTCCCTACAGCAAGGCCAGGCTTCTCGAGGTCGCAGGACTGCGACATCGAGAAGCCTAGCCTTGCTGTAGGGAAGATGTTTTTCCTAATTATATCTAGTTGGTAGATGATCGGTCAAAATTTAGATCTCGTCCAATCAGATATCGAAGATGTAAGTCATGTCATGACCTGGATCTGACCAATCTGATGTGAGGTATAAACGAATTGATTTGATGTGGATGACATTAATGAATTATATTTCTCTTAAAATATTGCATTTCCTGATAATTGAACATTTAGCTCCGAAAGAACAAGTTCATACAACCCTTTTAGTACGGGGACCGTTTATAGACGTCAGAATCTGTCGTCTATAAACGTCAGATTCTGACGTCTAAAGTTGATCACCGCACTGAAAGAGTAACATATCCATAATGGCCGTCAACCCAGGCTATAGGTATTCAAATGAGCGGAAAGAGCTGACTATATAAGACATGATGATTTCAAATTGACAAAAAACATTTGGTCTTTTGGTTTATTTTTAATAGTTCAGCGCTTTGGGGGTTAAAGTGTTGTTGTCGTGACGTAGACACATGTGCCCACGATAGACGTATTATTAAATCTAAAATTTAAGGGTTTAAAGAACACAATCCCGCTCGAAAGATTTTGCATTTATCATGTATTAAAACTTAAAAAAACCTATCAGCTCTGTACGACATTTCGCCGACGTCTGAGATGTTGGCGCAACATTGAACAGCCATTGAGTGTACTGTTGTATAATCGGTATTATGCAGAGCCAAGCCGGCAAGTCACATCTAAGAGTGAAAACTTCTATAAATAACTCAGTCTAGGGATGTTATGTACAGAAAAAGATAGGTTAGTTGATGGACAGGCTAAGACTGCTCTCTTATGCAAAGACAAACAAGAGTACCTGCATATTTTTCAAGTTAGCAGTGACTGCTGTTAGCATTTGCATTGCATTATCATCCAGCAGAATCAAATTACAGGAGACACGGCTAAGCACGACTACAGTCGTTTTAACCCTTTAACCGCCGGTGCCGAATAAATTCGTGTTTTTTTTAAAAATTTTACTACCACATTCAGTATTACCTTTTAATATGTTAAAGATAAAATGTGACATCAATCAGCAATATTTGAAAACAGTTGACCTCCATCTTGTCAAATCTGAATAATTTTCACTCACTTGAAGTTGCAGATCGCGTCGGCGAGACACAACTTCTAGTGGGTGAAAATTCAAATTGAATAATTTGGCGGTTAAAGGGTCAATCTATGTTATTAGCAGATAAAATCACTGTTATCGTGGTTATTGGGAGCGAAATGAGCGTTTAACATCCAGATTTGCAAATCTTCGGTCTGAAATAAGGCAAATCTGAGTAATTTTCAGCCACTTGAAGTTGTGGGTCGCGGTCACTCACTCACTCACTCACTCACTCACTCACTCACTCACTCACTCACTCACTCACTCACTCACTCACTCACTCACTCACTCACTCACTCACTCACTCACTCACTCACTCACTCACTCACTCACTCACTCACTCACTCACTCACTCACTCACTCACTCACTCACTCACTCACTCACTCACTCACTCACTCACTCACTCACTCACTCACTCACTCACTCACTCACTCACCCACCCACTCACTCACTCACTCACTCACTCACTCACTCACTCACTCACTCACTCACTCACTAATAATATCATGATATTGACTGAAGTGACCTTGTATCCACAGACAGGTCTAAATTGTCTTTGTTTCCTTCCGGTTCTGATGATTATTGAGTATAAGTATGTTGTACTGGGTGTGGTGCCTCAATATCACCAGATGATAGGGCTGCGAGGCAGGCTACAGGGGCAATCAGCATCATTGCTGGTTGTCACAAGGCCCTTATTCCCCTTACGTACACGTTATGTACGAGAATACGGGCCAGCAGTACAAAGGCAGATGTCAGCAATAACGGCTTACGTTTCAAGAAAGCAGTTATTGTTCTTTGCATATATGCAAAAAAATCAATGAAAGCAAAATGTATGTATTTTTCTGTGCGAATGCAGACAGCAGTAACTGTTCTTGTTTTAAGTAAGCAGTTACTTCTATTTGTCGTTGCACGATTGAATGAGTGAAAGGGACATATCAATCAAATTAATCATGTTACGATTCCTGCATAGAATGACTTAGTGTTTATTGTTCCATGGCACGATCTTTAATGTGAGACATACATTCCACCAGCAGCAAAATGTATACTCCACTCAAATAAATGTCATACACAACTGTCTGTTTTCACTTGTTCATGCCTGTGTATGATCAAGAAATTTATATGGCTTGTTTTTGGTATGCCAAAGTATAATTTAAACCTTATCCTGTTAAGTTATTTTTTTTAAATTGTCACCCACTTGAAGTTGTGTCTTGCTACCGCGACCCACAACTTCAAGTGACTGAAAATTACTGGTCTTTTTTTAATTTGAGCACAAATATATTCGCAAATCTTGATGTTTAGACACACATTTCATTCCCAATAACAGTGATTTGGTCGACTAATAAAACAGATTAAAAACGTCAATAGTCGTGATCAGCAGGATAAAGGTCAAGGGTTACGGCGGGAATGGATACGGACTCCGAAGGTCCCGATTTGTCCCCGTGATATATACGGCCTGAAATCACGCGGCCTCATCTCAGATGTTAATCTCCTGACTAATTCAGGAGAAGTTATCTTTTCTCAGATCGTCCATCAGTCCGCCGGGATCAGTACTGAGGCTAATCCATCAGCTTCAGGACCTCTGCAGCCAGAACGCCCTGCACAAATGCTGGGTGATCGCTCGACCAGCGTCGTTGACGTTGGTGGAGCGATCACCCAGCTTTGGGTTGATGTGGGTATTTAAAAGCAGCGACTGCAGTGCAAAGCATTGTAAAGATCTAGACCCCGCTCAGCGTGCCGCGACACCTAGCGACTAAAGCCCGGTTCACACGGTAGGATTTTGTCCTATTGTGTCCTATTTTCCCAGAACATCTCTTGGGTCATTAAAATCTGTACTAAGCGACGTTCACGTGCTAGAATTTCTCCTATAGGAAAAAACCCTACCGTGTGAACCGTGCTTAGCACGCAGTACATTCACGACATTTCGCGAGAATTATATAAATCACACCACGACATCTAGCGAGAGTCCAGCCAGCCTACCACGCCACCAAGCGAGGATAGTCAGTCATCGGAGGTTATCTGGTACCAAAGATACTTGCTGAGACATTGAGCTGGTGACTGATCTAGCACTCGATAGTACCCCTTATCATATTATACCGGCTGTAAGCGTGATTTATAAGGAAGTCTTCTCTTTCTGTTGTATTTACGAAATGAGGTATATTAGCTATTTAGCCATTAGATTCAAGCCAAAGTTCACTTTTGAAAACATCCCTATCAGCAGCATATATATCGGTTAATTTAAACAGTGAAAGCAAAGTACTGCTATGGACTGGGTGATTTTATGCTTCGAACAAATATTTAAAGTAATACATCACCCGAATAAGCCGAGAGAAAACAAGGCAAAGAAAGACATGTAAGGCATTAGTAGAGCAGGGGTGATTGTCATAGCTCCTGTCTATCGTACAAGCTACAGGTTGAGTTTCTAAAAAGTGCATATGGTTTCTCCACTCTCAACGTCAGGACATTGTGTTTGGATGATGTGTCTTTAACCCTTAAAACACTGAATTTTTTTATAAAAACCTTGGAGGCCAAAAGGGTTTATTTCAATTTGAAATCATCATAAATGTCTTATTCAGCTCTTTCCGATTCATTTGAATACCTATGTTATGGGTCTACGGCCATTAGAAATATTTGTTCTCTTATAGTGCGGGGATCGACTTTAGACGTCAGAATCTGACGTCTACAGACGTCAGATTCTGACGACTAAAGTCGATCCCAGCGCTATAAGGGTTAAGCAAGGCACTTCACTCCCCCAGTGTTCCACTTCACTGAGGTGTAAATAAGTATATGGTAGGATATAAATGCCACTGTGTACCATAAACATGATAAGACTCTAGCTCTAAATAGTTGTATGCTCCCCGGGGAGTTGAAATGTTACATACTATCACTGGAAGATGACGTCCGAGCTTTAAATAATGATCGTTACGACAGCAGATACGCGAGCTGCGTCCCCTTTCTATATCAAGATGCACCCCATACAGTGAAAACGGAAGTACCTCTCGGTCTATTTCCCTACCCTACTGCAAGACGCTACACTGTAGGGGGGGGGGGGGTGTGCTGCTCTCACTTGCAGAACCAAACGACAGTAGCTGCTGACTTGAAGAGAAAGCAGTTACTGCCCTTTACATGGCAGTGCAGCTTTCGCCATGGTGATTGATCACTCGGATGTCAATCCGATGTTCACAGTTCGTCTTATTATGATGGGGTCCTCACATCGAGTCCTTAAATCACAGCAAAAAAGCGTTGTTCATCCACTGTGGGTTTCACTAAGGATACCACGTTCCAACGCGAAACCAATATTGGGCGATTGTCTCGTGTTGGCTGGGATAGGCCTGGTCATATACATACTGCTGCACAAAGATAAACACTGTTTGTATTTGCGCATGAAGTCCATAAATCTCTGTTAGATAAAATATTAATCACAATATTCTGATAAATGACTTTGTTGCGCTGACACATTTCGTCGGGAATCCATCTCAAACATAACGTCTTTTCGCGGAGAAGCGAAAGCCATAATATATAGCATGTGAACATGGGAGCGCATTCAACGATTTTTTTCACGACGTATGGAGATATGATTTAATGTTGTCCCCAAGAATAGAATAGTGAAAGCCATAATATATCGCATGTAAACATGGGAGCGCATTCAACGATTTCTTTACCACGTATGGAGATATGATTTGATGTTGTACCCAACAATAGAATACATCATTATTGTGATTGATACCGTATATCACATTCCCAACATGAGCCAATAGCCTAAATTTCATCACCCGGTACCATCTGGGTGGGCAAATTGTAATGGTGATTTTTTGTAAGGTACATGTCTGTAGATAATAACCAGTGGTGATAGACCTTCTAGATGAGTAGGCATTAATTAGCCTGTTTTGACATGACCCATCTATTATGTTTTCTACATAACGCCGCGAAATGTACAAAACATTATTAAGAGCTGTGCATATGCTGAGGGATTTTTTCAACGCGCTATCAACTATCAATAATATAAAATTACACAGGACGTATAATGAACATAACAAACAATATATCATCTGTAAAATACAAGACACATGTATGCATATCATTGCATTTAAACTGAGAGCATACAACATAATCAGCGTCAGTATAAATGTAGTATTGCAGCATGTCTGATTTTACTACATGTGACTTATACAGGCCCATTTAAAAGCTACACTTTTTGATAATTTAACATCACTTATTAGGCGTAGCATGATCAAAACTTTGTTAATCTATTTCATGCCATTATTATCACGTTATCCTCCTGATCCTTTTTTTTAAATCATTTTAAAATCATTTAATTTCCATCAAAGCCCCCATCCATGATGACGGCATTGGGTATCTTATGAGACTTTCATCAGAATGTCTCCATACACCAGATTAAATATGAAGACCTCTTGAAGGTTAAAGCAAGAAGCACTTGTGAATAATTTACATCACCTCGTTATGAAGAGGACTGCTGAAGTCGATTTGCGTTTGAAACACAGGATTAACCTGCAGTCAGAAACAGTCTACAGTTTTCCCACTTTAATATCCCATTATTATCCAGGATCTGCAAAGCACATCTGATGTTCTCATTTTGTCAGCTTTATGACACCAGGCTATCCTCAACCGGCAAATAAAATATTCCCGTTCTTTTTAGCATTATAGTTATCATTTGCCACCAAATTGACCGACAGTGAATGCATGCAGGCCAATGAGAGGAACAGGTTATAGTCTGATATCAAATCTGTAGACTTACCAGCCGACTTTAAAATTTATCCCCTGATCATTGGACCTGATCATCGATCGTGTGCCATTTCAACTCCACGGAGAGCTTACAGTCCTGCAGCCTTTTCGGCGCATTGAACCTGAACATGTACTCATTTACACTTCTGTAAAGCGAAGCATGCCAGGGTAAAGTGTCTTGTCCAAGGGACACAAACATTGAAACAATGTCCCAACGTTGAGATGGGAAAAACATTACATTTATCTGAAAACCTGCCTCAAGTGGGTATTGAACAAGCACGGCAGGCAGTGGCAATAATTGCAAAGCGCCACGCTCAAACCATTACGCCACGTCGTCCCCTCTAAGTGAATTTACAACATTTTCGAGGTAGGATGCTACCTTACCAGTACCAATATATTTCTTGTGATGTTGTGTACTTACTTTCTGATAGATCTTACAAAGAATACTCCTGTTAATTACAGACATAGCACCGGGATATTTGCTTCGTGCTTCCTCACGCGTATAATTCAAGGTAAACAGGTTCGATACCATGTCAATAAATACTATCGCATTTATATCTTTACCGGAAGAAGATCTTCATACGCAAACGTATACATTTTTTCACCGGATGTATATATTTACCTGCTATATGTAGGTATACAATGTGGCCAGGTTGTAGCACATACAACATTTTAGTACATGCACGTACACAATAAGAAAAACGGGATTATGGAAATATCAAGAAACGAAGCAGTACATTCACAATATATCATACTGCATATCTATATTGCATCAGAGGAGCAATATTGACTTTGCTGGACTCAACGTCAAGCTATGATAATGATCGTGCACAATATCCTACATTTCTGATATATTATGAAATTTTATTGTCTTAAAAATAAATGTTATTTTTATAAGCAATAAATTGTGTTCCTTATAATAATTTTGAAATATAGCTTATCTCAGAATTACCATTCAACTGTGCACTATCAACCAGTGCACGTTTTTCAAGATGGCGAATATTTGTATTCAAAGCCATCTAGAAAAAAAAAACTACACATACAATCCACCTCTTACTAATGGAGATTGACCGGACGCGTATGTGCTACAGCCTGGTCACATTGTAAACCTACACTTTGTACAATATATTTTAACATATCGTCATCAGTACACAGGGGGTCTACAGACACAAAATAGTTCGTAGCGATCTACAGCCTTTTAAACATAGTTTTTAAATATTTTACAATTATTGTAGCATTCCTTGTGATCTGATTAAACTTACTGAACATTCGGGCAAGGCTAAATATGATAAATAAGCTGATAATATGAAAAATAAAAGTAAAATTTAACCATAAAGAGCAGGTTAATATTTACACCTGGGTGAAAATATATATACGCCGGAAGTCAGTTTGCCGTATAAATATTTACACCCGGTAAAGATTTTAATGCGATAGTATTTATTGACATGGTATCGAACCTGGTAAATTTCAGTTGCTTGTAATCCTAAAGCAATTATCCTCTGAGACGCAGTGTGCAATAGGTTCGTTTAAGTTTTTCAATAATATTCTACAATTCGGAATCTGACGAGTCTGAGACTAAGCTACATGCATTTTCCCCACGGTTGTAAGATATATTTTTAAACTGGGGGCTACCATCAACATTCTTAATGGACGTTTTTTTCTGCATAGATCAAATGCAACAACAATAAAAAATGCATTGGGTCAAAATGTTTGACAACCCCCTCCCCTCAATTGTGTGAACAATACAAACCTCATTGACGACATTGGCAGATGGTGCATTTATAGGTTCAGCCGCAGCAACATTTTTAACTAATGTCTTTCTTACTGCCAAGTCTGTCTTTCTCAGTGATCCATCTGGTGACCAATGACCAATGAATGTGATCTATTGTTATTACAGGACGTCTTGTATACCTACATGTTGGCACAGACCAAAAAGCATAACGTGTAGAAATAGTTTTTTGTCTGCGTTTACAATATTTTGTTCTTTAACTTAAATCACCTTTGGCATGATTAAATCTCCTCTTCTTTGTCAAATTAAAAATTGTTTTTAATCTCTCACTATGACAGTTTTTTTCTTGAAGATTTGTTGATGAAACATTTAGATGGAAATCTGTATATGTTTTATTCTCAACCTTATTCAGCCATTTTTAGATCTTGAAAACATTCTAATGACTGCATAGGTAACACCCTCTGAAACAAATCTAGATTACACTTACAACTCTCATCCTGAAAAAAGCTGGCCAGTATAGCAATGTGGAGAGGAAGTTTATCCAATAGCAAGAAAATCTCCCATCCACACGACATCAGATGAATGCATCATGGTGTTTCTATGCAATGTATGTTGTCTTTACATACAGGGCTTGGACAAAAACACAAACATATGCTAGAACGATGCAATATCCTGATGTGACTGATTCTGCACCTCAGCTACTGTGCATAATTATGTAGCTAGCTAGGTCCATTGGTGGTAGGTGGGTACAGCTGATGGTGTCAATACGAAAGGATATGCTTGTGTATCGGATACAATATTAATTCACCCATTCCAATTAGCAATACATATTTGATTTTCCGATTGACTATTTTCTTTAACAATAATACTATTGGTCCGGTGGAGGCCTCACACTTCCATTACCATTCAAGACTTGTAGTGGTAACTCATTATTGATACATCTCTTGTTCTGAATGAATAAATAAACTAATGGATGAATGAATGAAATGGTTCTTAAGAACAACTTGGTAAATATACAGGCTAAAATGAAGCTCGAAAAACATAATAAGGATGACGAGATGAACCAGACGACACTGCCCTGCACACACAGGATTTGAAATTTGAGTCCTGTTTGTCCCGGATGCTCACCACAATACCGAATCGTAGCGACTTGAAGGACAGAGAAGAAATATTTTGTATCTTCGAAACCAGATTGGGGCATGAACCCAGAGAGACATAACCAGTACACCAGGGCCCACAGCTCCATAGTCTGACCAGCATAAAATGTGTCTCTATGGGCACATTTGATGTATATACTGCTGTTTGTCTATTATACATATCACAATAAACGAACATGCATCTGTTTATGTTTGTCATGGTTATGCAGACCACTTTGCCATTGGTGGACCCACTTCACATTTTGCACAAGCATCACCCTAGACACACAGAGGATGACCTATGAACATTTACATATCAAAAAACCTAATTGATTTCCCCTGATTAGTGCCCGCAAATCAAGCACTGCATCAACTCAACGGGACATAAATAAACGATTCCATGTATTTGTTTTAGCATATTGTAGTCGCCATTTTGAAATTAGAGTCGCCATTTTGTTATCTAGTTATTGACACAGTACCGTGTCAATAGACCTTTCTTTTTGTTATTTGAAATAATTGAAAATAATCAATAAAGATACATTTGATATACATTTGACTCATTATAATAAACTTTTTAAGCATATATACAACACACATTTTGCAATTTAGCTCAAATTTACCGCCATTTTGAAATTTGCCGCAATCTTGATTAAGCTACTCAGGAATTTCTATCATACTGAACATTTTTCCAATATACATACTGACATGATCATATGACAATAAAATTGCCCACTTTTATGGTACCGATCAACCTTATGGCCCATGGACTAAAAGAAATGGTCAGTCACCCAACAAAAACTCGAATGTTGCCAGCGTCACAGACGGTTGGCAGGCATTGAGCAGACATTGTGTCAACGTCTCGTGTTTACTGGACAGTTCCCAGCTGATGATTAAAGGAATGTGAAACTCGCACCTGCTCACTAATAAATACTGTAAGTATAGGATAAAGCCCGAGGAGCTTTACATTCTTAGCTGTGGAAAAGGCCGAGGCTGGAGGCCCAGGCCTTTTCCACAGCTAAGAATGTAGAGCTCCGAGGGTTTTAACTGACTTAAAGCACATTCGACCATAATGAGGATCCCTCATAATCAACAGCTCGGTCACACCTGAATGATTATAGCACCATAGGCCTACCATAATAATTGGTCTGTATTTGATCAACAATAACTCTCCATTCCCGGCTTAGAATGTAGTGGACGGACAAAGCAAATAATGTAGTGGTGTTTTTAACCAGTGGTAACATAGACCTGGCAGGCCTAAGTCGTGGTAGGAGCAAAATCTGCAACCACGACTTATTTATGTCTAGTGGTAGCAGCACTGCACACGCCATGTTTAGAGCAGTTTAGAACACTGCTTAAATAAAATGGACCAGCCCACCACCTAGTTTTATCCAAATTCAATGGACATCAATAGTCATGCAATTTTACCTATTACTGTTCAATTGATACTTTAGCAATGCAACAATTATTAACCAACTTTTATTGTAATGTTCAGATTTTTTGACAACCAATGGTATGCTTTGACGGAGGTACAGTAGTTTGACAATAATTTATTTTATAATTTGTTTAGAATTTCACTGATAGAATAATAATTATTTCCAGTATTATTGTACTATGCTATTGTAGTATACATGCCATTGTTTGTCAGCGTCCTTGCTGTGTACTGTGTAACATTTCATGATCCGTGTAGCGTGTTTTTAGCCATTTTCACAGTATGCCGCGCTGTCGGCCAGTCGGTATGTTCGGGGCCTGTTTTCCCGCCATATTTGGCAGACAACAGCAGACGACACGCCAAGGGGTGGATAGTTAATAATGCAGGCGACCGCATCGCCGCGCTGTTCCCCTTAAAGTCACCGCCTCGATACGGCACAGCGTGGGCAAATAAATCCACCCGGCGTCCGCATCTTTAGCTGAACGCTGGTACAACGGTGGGCCGACGTCAAAGACGGCGGCCCACCGTTGAGCCACCGTTCAGCAAACGTCACGAGCCTTATGTGTGTAATTCGAGTTTGACGCCACCACATGCATAGGTTAGCGTCAGAGATGGACAGAACAGCATTGGCGGATCCAAGGGGGGTGGAAGTTTGGGGGGTTTGAACCCCTCCCCTTCAGAAAAAAATAATCATCTTATTTAGGTGTTTCTTTATGATTTGGTGATATACTGAGTGGGAAACAGTGCCCAATATGTCTTAGATTGCATGAGAAAGCCTTTGGAAATCTAAAATTTCCCCGGGGCCTCCCCCCCTTACAGTTAAACATTTTATTTCAAATTTTAACCCCCCTCCCTCAGTAAAAAGCTAGATCCGCCCCTGAACAGCAAAAGCTGTGTTTTAGTTTGCTGGTAGCGTACACTGAGATGAACAAAATTATGAAAAATGTTAAGGTAACCCTATTCAAATGATAATTCAGCTATAAACACTGGCGTGGTAATCCTCCGTTAAGGCATTATTCCAATGAGATGTAAATCTGTCATTATAAAATAGAATAAAAATCATTGATCATATTACAATGACGCATTAATTCATCGCGCAATCGATCTTTCGTGCACATTATTTTGGGAGCACACTTTTACGAATGGCAATCCGTACAGGCTCTTTCAGAATCGGGGTATCTCGAAAACCCCCTCGACCCCCTCGACCCACGACCCTCGACCCACGACCCTCGACCCTCGACTTAATTTTAAAAACAGTTTTTGTTTGTTTATATATTTATAACTTTTGTATAATAATAACATTCGGGAAATTTATATAGGCCTACTGTGATGCTAACCTGGCTATCGAGTGATGTTGTCTGACCGTCTGCTACGCTGGTCCAGCATTCACCAGACGTTGCTTTAATGTCTCTTGTTTAATGGGTGGCCATCGAATATAGTTTTATGGATACACGTAGGCCTACAGCTGGCCAAACACATTTTAATGTTGGGTCGTTGTTTAGGACGCTTGTCTAACTTTAACTGTTATGTATATTAACCCATGCACGGGATTGCATGCCTCTTGTTTTTTTAGTGCGTAAAAAACACTTGCCAGTCATATCACCCGCATATCACTCCCCAGCTTCATTCAGTCACACGCTTCGGCACCGGCATCGCAAGCGGTGGGCCAGCGTTACAGAAGTTGGGCCAGCAATAATCCAACATTGGCTCAATGCTTGGTGTTTTTATGTGCTTAGCTATCATTGAACTTTAGCATTGTTGGGCCAGCTTTAATGTAAGTCAGTGGTGGGACTCAGATGGCAGTCTATACATGTATACGCCTAATCAAGTGCCCGCATATATTGCGTATCGTGCCTCTATCCAAAATAATATACATGAGGCTTTCAGCCAATGTTAGGCCAGCAGACGGTGAGCCAACATTGACCTGATATTGTTTCCCGAATTTTATAAATAGACTATAAAAAAAAACAATAAAAAAAGTGAAGTCGAGGGTCGAGGGTCGTGGGTCGAGGGTCGAGGGGCTAGGGGGTCGAGGGGGTCGAGGGGGTTTTCGAGATATCCTCAGTATCGCACACAGTCAGCTATTATACAGACTAGTTGTGTGACACACCGAATTTTTGTGGATTGCGCTGTGACAGTATCTGGAGGGTGGACGACTGATCCCGGCATTGGCATGAGATACAGGACGTCCTATTGCAGGGGTGACCGACTGGCCAAGCGGTCTGCTACTGACAGGGTCCAATCACCCGACGTACACAGGCAGGGTGCCAAAGAAAAATCGGACAGCATCCCAATGTTTTCTCATGGCGAAAAAAGTCTATTCACATTACTGCAATAATATAAACGTATTATCCTATTGGGCTAATACGTTCACACTATTGCAGTAAAAGTATAGTTTGTCATAATTCACAGCGGCGCAACAGCTTGATAACCTCTCATGTCTATGTGCATTATTACGTGGAAATTCTTAGATTTGTTTAACAGTATCATTAGTTTCACTGGTAGGCTTAAAGGTGATCTGCCACCCCATATACAGTATGAATAATTGTGTGACAAATAAGTCAAAGTTGCCACTAGACGGGGCACAAGTCCATATATGTGGTGATTGGCTATCATGTGACCCTCACATGAGTCACATGATAGCCCTCACATGGGTCACATGATAGCCAATCACCCCATATAAGGAAACAAATGTGCCCCATCTTGTGGCAACTTTGATTTATTTGTCACAAATTTATTCATACTATATAAGGGGTGATATGTCTCCTTTAATACATACATACACTTATTGCTCATTATTTTGCTAGTGAATAGAAATTCTGACAAAACAGGACAGTATTTGCGTCATCTTAACCCTTTAAGCGCCGGTGCCGCATATTGCTAGTGAATAGAAATTCTGACAAAATAGGACAATATTTGCGTCATCTTAACCCTTTAACCGCCGGTGCCGCAAATATTCGGGTTTTCACTTTTTATCAGCACATCAAGTACCACATTTTAAATATGTTAAAGATAAAATGTGACATCAACCAGCAAGATTTGAAAAGAGTTGACCTCCATTTTGTCGAATCAGAATAATTTTTACTCACTTGAAGTTGTGAATCGCGTCAGCAAGACACAACTTCAAATGAGTAGAAATTCAAATTGAATAATTTGGCGGTTAAAGGGTTAATTGCGATATGCATACCAGAGATATACCTTTTTAATATAATTTATTTTTTTCTCATATTATATTGACAATTGCGTTTAGTAAGTGCATAGATGAATTCACCGCGACAGACAACACGTGCACTTTAAGTCAGCAGTTACGGATGGTTATATTTGAAGAGCAGGGCTGGGCCTAGTTTTTTATCTAGGTTTTTTTCTCGTAGTTCTCTAAATCCAATTACAAATAGGTAAAGTCGTCTCAACATATATCGCTAGCCACTGAGCGCCCATACCATCGTTGGCAGTTCTCGTAAAAATTGAAATGAATCGGGCTTTAGGCCACTCCTGTGCACATACAGAGAACCTCCTGAGGATGGTGAGATGAGAGAGATGACACTGCCCTCCAGACACAAGATTCGAAATTCAAACCCCGGAGGTCCGAGGCCGAGCACGCTACCTCTCGGTCACGGAGGCTCCCCACAATACTGAGTTTTACGAGTGGATGGGGAAGAAATATTTTTGTTTCTTTCAAGCCGCCGAGACCGGGAAAGGAACCCCGAACTCTGGCGTGAAAGGCAGCGGTGCTAACCACTACCCTAGGGCCCCCGCCCGGCAGTTCTCGTACAGCTAAAGAGCTCTTGAAAAAACAACGAGAGAAAAAATCACAGACAACAATTACAACAATATTATTTTATTTTAAATTTTCCCACAAGTTTTGACCGATTTCTTTCATGGCTTTATTTCTATTTTGAATGCTATTGCGCACCAACATGATAAACATACATCAGAAACAGAATGTATCCACCCAGCAAACACAAACCATTTGCACAGCATTTATACAATGTTGGACCAACGTCGAAGACGTTGGTCCAGCATTGTATAAATGCTATACAAATGTTTTGTGTTTGCTGGGTAGTTATACAGAAGGAAACATAAATTGACAAAATATGCTTTCGTTATGAATAATCGACATACGGGTAATTAACAAAACCTCTTCGAATATCCTGAATCAAATAGAAAGTCACAGCTATGATATCTTCGATGATGACACAAAGTATATTTTTTCTTAAGGTTTATGCCAAATAAATTATTTTCAGCTAAGTTCCTTTGACAACTTCCGACTAGAGGTCATCCAGTGTGAAATGATATGTAAGCAGAACCAAGGAATCTATTGGCAGAACTTTCCATGAGCTAGGCCGAGTTTTGTCGTTCGATGTCACCAGAAACAGAAACGAGGGGACTCCTGGGGGACAGGAGGCCGATCCATCCATGAGTATGATGATGAGGCAAATAATGTTAATTATTACTGTACAAAATTAAAGGAAAAATTAAAGCAAAACTCAAGCAAAATTCAAGCAATATACCACTCTGTAAATACTACGAACCGCATAATATGGTATACATTTTATATATGAATGAAAACACAATGATTAAATGCAGTCATACAAGATTGTAAAATCAAAATGAAAATAGGCATTTTTGACGTGCAATTCTACTAGATTAGTATGACATAGAACCACGAAATTAGCAAAAGGAACACTGTCGTGCGTGCAAAGCCAAAGGGCAGTATCTGCTCACTTTACAATAAGCAGATACTGCATTTTGGTCTTGTATAGCAGATGTTCTCTTTTATATGTTATAGGTTAATGCCTGGATTTGCCGTGTATCCCATGGGATGAGAAGGTCAGCTAAGACACCATAGGTTGATGGGGAATACATGTCCACTAAATGAAGGTATAATTGGTTTATGATCCTCAGCGCGTCATATCATATCAGGTGATATGATGATAATCATTGCTCTGATAAGCCAAAGGGCAGTAACTGATCGCTTGTATAGTAACCAGTTACTTCTTTTTTTGCTATTCACGGCAGATGAGGCAGTGACGTCGATGGCATGCCACATGGGCCTCACCAGCACACACGAGGCATCGACACACACAATGCTGGTTCAATGTTGGACCAGCGTCGTAGACGATGGGCCAACATTGAACAAGCATTGAGTCGATGACTCGTGTTTGCTGGGATGGAACAGTATGCAGACACGAAACATGTACTCAATGTTGAATTAATGTTGTACCAACGTCGCAGGCACACATATATGTTCTCCTAGTGGTCAAGTGGTGTAAGTTCCACTCAAATCAGTGGAACTTAAGCTAGTATCTCACCGGACGTGCGACTGATTGGCGACTGAGACGAATGGAAATTCGTCTGATTCTGTTTTTAATCTGTATTTAGTCTCGAGCTAATCGCTAAGAAATCGGAATCAGTATCTCACCGCGATTTTGATAGGCGAATTAATTTCGTTAATTGGTCGTTATTTAGTCTGTAAGAACTCTCTAACTAGTCTTTTTACCCGCCAAGACGTCTTCAGTGGTTGCTTCAACGTCGTACTTCGTTCTGTTCAGTAGTCCTTAAAAATGATTCGCACTCACATCCGTATTGCACATATCGCCAGCATTCGTACTTGATCGCAAGTGGATTCGCGACAGTGTGACTGGGGCATTAGCAAATGAATAACGACCAGATAGCAACAGGTTATTTGGTCGTTAGGAGGTTGTTAGCCAGTCGGTGATTGGTAGATTCGTTGTCAGATCGCGACATACATAACGTTCAAATTGAGACAGCATAACGACATATTATATAGACAAGTCAGCGAGTGAAAGACAACTCAGCGAAAAGTCATCCTCCTGGCAGCAAGTCTTGACACAGCGAGGCCGTCAGGCCAAGCCTTGCTGAATTAGCCATACCATTCACCTATTGGGGTAGGGAGGAGGATTTAGATATTGAATATTCATTAGTTTTTCAAAAAATGTCTTTTTAATGCTGGCCCGCTGTCCGCGACGTTGGCTCACCATTAATTCAACCCTCACGCACGTTTCGGTGAGATGTGGTGGTCTGTGTCTGAGACGTTTCCGGTGAGCTACTCGGCCCGCAGCCATGTGTTGTTTAATGTAGGGACGGTGTCGTAGACAGTGGCCCCACATTAAAACAACACTCATGCCAGAGGTCAAACTTGGGTCAAACAGAAAAAATAATTTTAGAAAGTCCCCACTCCAATAGGCGGATTCAACCCTGTTTCAGCAAGGTCGGTCTACGACCTCAGGAATAGCCAGCCTTGCAGAGGAAGATGCGAAAAGTAGGCCCTATTATCAATCATAACATTATAATGGTTCCTGAACCTGACCAACCTACACCAACACCATCCAGTGACCAGGCTGATTGTGACAGCACTGTAGCTACCATCCATAATACTGGAAAGAGGTCGAAGAAAGGCGAGATGGAAGATTTATTCGGAGTGATACCGAGAAAGTCATCATTTCTGGAAGCTAACCCTGTTTTACATGCCCATCTTAGATTGGAGCTCAGCTCGAAATGAATGCTGCAGGACTGAGGAACCTATTTACATGCCCAACATGATGATTCGTCTAATTCGTCAACAGGTCGTTCAGGATTCGCTCAGAAGTCGTCAATAGATTGCTCAAGAATGGTAAACCAGTCTGAAAGCAGTTGCAAAATTTGTTTCATTTGCTACAAGGTCGGACCATGGTCGGAATACAGTCGCTGCATGTTAACGACGAAGTAAAGAATCTACGACGACAGACATGAGCCCCCTTAGCGAACATTCGTCAAAAGTATTCAACCAGAAGTCAAGTTGTCGTCTGATTGGCTAAGCGGTCACACGTATGTCGCCCCACTGTTGTTGATCAGTCGTTATAGACCACAATCGCTAAATATTTTGACAAATTCGTTAAGCGGTCCTTTAAAACGCAGTCGTCAGAGTCGCTAACAGTAGCTTAGGGGGTTTTGTCAAGTTGAAAAAAAAAAAAAAATCCGAGAAAAACTCGGAAGTGGGTGGGTGGGTGGGTCAAGCCCCAACTCAGATTTCTTTTTTTTGGAAATAATGTGTTTTTTTGTATTGCGTTTTTCGTTGTACATGTTTCAAAAAAAAATAAAAAAAATTGATAGGCGAGTGGGTGGGTGGTGTCTGGACAATCCGAGTTTTTCTCGGATTTTTGGATTTTTTTAACTTGACAAGACCCCTAAGCAGTCGTTGCTAGCTTCAAGATTAAGATTATTATATATATATTAGGCCTACAGCAATTTGATTGCTACGGGACTACACATCAAATTGATCGATAAATATTTATTGACGATGGGAAGTCTCTGTAGACGTATGCGTCATTAACCCTCGATGCACTAAAATATTTTTGTATAAACCATGGAGACCAAAGGGTTATTTTCAATTTGAAATCATCATTAATGCATGTCTTAGTTGGATCTTTCCGCTTAATTTAAATACCTGTGTTATGGGTCTGTGGCCACTATAAATATTTTACTCTTTCAGTGCGGGGGTTGACTCTAGTCGTCAGAATCTGACAAGGTCGGTCCCCAGCGCTGAAAGGGTTAAAATGAACAGTACTAATGACCTCGTATTTCGGTAACGGCTGAGCAACACTTATTTTGCTTTGAAATAAAATAAAAATTTAAATGGGATAGACACTTGCAGATCAACATGGCGGTATTGTTTTCTCCCCCGTATCTTTGCATTAATTCGGTAGTAGGGCCTACCATGGAGAAAGTAGAGTATCTCCATGACAGTACCAAGTAACAAAATGATATATATGTAAGATCCAAGATTGGGTGGATGTGATGTGTCACCGCTAATTCTTGATGAGGTTTGAGGTGATCAAGCAGTGAGGATGGAGAGGGGTATGATCCACGCGCCTGTACCTCACACATCTCCTCATTTCCTTAAAAGCTTCCCCTCCGGGGATTGGCCTAATCCTTATCATACATCCCTCTCTATACCTCATCCTGTCAGGGTGCGCAGGAGAAGCTTTGCGAAGAGACTAATAGGGCCTTCTGGCGTAACGCAGCCCTCTCTGAATAGACACAGAGTGCGTGGAAACACGCTAATAGCACCTATAATGAGCGCTGATGTTCAGGCGCCCCCCTCACTAGCCTGCAAGAATGAAATTTAAAACAGGATTAATGCAAACGACGCCTCCGGACACCGGGGCACCACGTTGCGAGCTGATACGGATTTCACTTGGCATTGTGAAAAGCCAAAAGGCAGTAGGCCCAACTTAAAAAGACTTGTTAAAAAGACTTAAAATGTAAGTAGTTACTGCCTTTCGTCTTTGTACGACAGAGTTGTGTCTAATTTGGGATTGTTAGCCTTTTAAGTGCAAGTGACCACTCTATATTTAACATGTTTTACGAATATTTTCAACCCTTTCAGCGCGAATGCCGACTCAGAATCTGACGTTAGATTCTAACGATACTGAGAGAGTAAAATATTTCAAGTGGCCATAGACCCATAACATACATAATTATTTTTGTCACCCTAAAATACGACATACAAAATCTGCGCTGCCTTGCAGAGCCAAAAGGCATTATTCCTAAGGCGATCATATGTAAACCCTGCGACTAGGGTTTTTTTTGAGACGTTAGTAAAGTTCTTAGACATGTCGAAGAACCTTGTTTCGAACTTAAGAACGTGATACGAACGTTTTTGCTTACGGATACCTTGAGCAACACACAAGACATATTCTCAAAATCGTTGGTACTGCGTTCATATGGGACAATGCGAACGATGTTTAAAAAAAAGCCTAAAATAAAAAAGCCATATGTTTACGACTCGGACAACATAATCATCCCAGACACTACCACGTGCTACATGATATTTTATTGTGTAGCTCTGGCGATGTAAGTACGGCATATCTACGATGTCCGCACCCCCGGAGTACTTGTAGCATGCAAGAACACCCGGTCCTACATGGTTTTTCACCCTTGTTATCTGATTATAGATAGAAACGACGGAATGACGTCGCATGATTTCCCTTTAACCGCCGGTGCCGCATATATTCGGGTTTCATTTATTATTAGCACATTGAGTACCACTTTTTAAACAGGTTAAAGATAAAAAGTGACATCAAACAGCACTATTTGAAAACAGTTTTTGTCAAATATGAATAATTTTCACTCTCTTGAAGTTGTGGATCGCGTCAGCGAGACACAACTTCAAGTGGGTGGAAATTCAGATTGAATAATTTGGCGGTTAAAGAGTTAACTGATTCATGGCTTTGTGGCTGTTTGTCCCGCTGTCAATATAATATCATGCCAATGGTCGACAAATTTATTATAATATTTGAAACACCACGTGGCTTTTATTTCGTCGCCATGTAGTCATCACTGACGATTGTTGTACGAATAATTTGTCAGTACGAGTCGCGTGACCAGCACATCTCAGCAAAGGAGGTTTTTATCCAAAAAGAAAAAAACATACAATTTACGCAATGCACAACAAAGTAAGTTGTAAAGAGAATACAAATATAATATTGATTATTGTCCGGCTGGATGTCTGCGAGCCCTGTCATCATTGTATATTATAAAAACCATATTGACGAAATGATTTTCGCTTTTCTCTCCAGACATGCCATTATTTTTTTACCCATTTCCGCAAAGACCGCTGACATGCAAACTGCTCTGCAGAGCCAAAAGGCAGTAACTTCTTACTTGAAAAGTGAACAGTTACCGCCTTTTTGGCTTTGCACGGCAGCATACCTGTTTTATCTGTCTATATAGGCGTTATTGATGGCGAGACATGGTATTTTGCTGGAGCTATGTTTCAACGATTTGCCGAGGCTCGGTCCTTAGTTTATTAGAGTGAAGACTTACCCAGCAAACTTGTAACGTTGAGCCAATGTTGCTTTAATATTGGGGGGACCGACTTTAGACGTCAGAATCTAACGTCGAACTTAGGTATTCAAATGAAGCAGAAAGAGCCAACTAACATATTTATAATAATTTTAAATTGAAAAAAACTATTTGGTCTCTTGGTTTATATAAAAATATTTCAGCGCTTTAAAAGTTAAAGGGGATGACAACTATTCGAGGTGTATAGCAGTAACAAAGGCGTATATTCATAGAATCGTTTGTCCCTCGTTTAACCATCCGATTATACTCACAGCGCACCTGTTACTTATAAATGAAAACGCGTCAACGCAATAGATATACTAATCAGTATTTTATGATTAATATTTTATCGGCCTAAGATCAAGACTCAAAGTTATTTCACTTGACATTACAAAAACAAAACAATAATATATAATACAATGTTTGCAGGAATAACTACTACATGTATAACCTGATAACAGGCAGGAGACCCTTATACTAGGGCCTATATATGGCGTATACATGTGCCGCTGTAGATATTGCAAGAAAGTATGCAGCTCTGCAAAATCGTGCTGCAAAGGCAGTATAATAGAATAATCAGATATTGTCTTTGTGTTTGCACGGCAGTATAATACTCTACTCCAGACACACTCGGTTAATCCATAATAAGGTACATGACTAAAATGATGTGTATCATTGGTTGGCGAAGAGCATATTATACTTTGTCTTTTTTATCCAAAGTATATTTTGAATCTGAGTAACATGATACATTTTCAACACATGAAATGAAATGAATCGGGCTTTAGGCCACCTTTGTGCACATATAGGCTAAACTGGGCCAGGAGAACCTCCTGAGGATGGTGAGATGATTGAGATGACACAGGATTCGAAATTCGAGCCCTGGCGGTCTGAGGCCGAGCACGCTACCTCTCGGTCACGGAGGCTCCCCACAATACTGACTTTCACACGTGGATGGGAAGAAACATTTTTGTTTCTTTCAAACCGCCGAGACCGGGAACCGAACCCCGAACTCTGGCGTGAAAGGCAGCGGTGCTAACCACTACCCTAGGGCCCCCGCCCTGTTTTCAACACATGACATGAGCAAAAGCAGAGCTAATAGTTAGAAAATCAACTTGTGTTGAGTTTGTCTCCACATTTTCCTGAGTTTGTAGCTATATTAGTAAATAACTCGGCTTGAGAGCCATGAAATCTGTAGCGTAAACATACCAAGTTATCGGTCTGATTGGGTTTCTATATCCCTTTTAACCCTTTAACCGCCAAATTATTCAATTGTAATTTTCACCCACTTGAAGTTGTGTCTCGCTGACGCGATCCACAACTTCAAGTGAGTGAAAATTATTCAGATTTGACAAAATGGAGGTCAACTGTTTTCAAATATTGCTGATTGATGTCACATTTTATCTTTAACATGTTCAAAAGGTGGTACTTAATGTGTTAATCAAAAATGAAAACCCGAATATATGCGGCACCGGCGCTCTAAGGGTTAAATTCTGCCTACATATCTGATCAGGCGTATATTATTATTTATAGTTCCATCAGTGGACTTTTTGGAAAAAACCCTAAACATAAATCCTTAAATTAAGAGTTAATGTTTATCAAAGGAGCGCGCAGCGCGAGGGCTGACGCGAGATTATGCACTAGTTCTGGTACAAACCTTATAGTGCCTCTCTCTTTTCACCTGGTGAGGTAGGTGATTGTACAAAGTATTTGCAAGTAAGTCCGGGAGACAAGGAAACAGGGCTGTTGAACCATGTAAAGAAACAGCCGTTTGAGCGACCAGCCATCAGAGGAAAGGGCAAGGTTTGACCCTTTTGAGATGTGCTCTGCTTTCTGAGCAGTGTCTTTGAAACCACCAACATTGAACCGTCATCTTTAGCCAACCATCTGTGTCCGCCGTGCCATCACCCAAGCTAGCAATGAAATGATAAAGAGCTCCTTGCTTAAGACCAGACTCCACCTCCTGCAGTACTATGATAGAGAGCTCACTGCTTCCTGTGTCACACAAAACGGCTCTTTTCAGAGTCCCTGTCCTCTGTGGGAACAGGAGTTCAGGAGTTCAACCGATATCCGTCAACTGTCAACCGTCAACCGTTTTTTTTGTCTCATGCAGTGGTGTGATAGAGAGCTCACTGCTTTTGGTATGTCACACAGAACGGCGCCCCCAGAGCCCCTGTTCTCTGTGGAAACAGGAGTTCAACCGTTATCCGTCACCCGTCAACCGTGTTTATGCGTCAGCCTGGATTGCAGCCAGCAATTGATCCAGAATTGAATTAGAGCCTGATCGTTTTTGAACGAACTCATGCTTCAACATCAGTTCCTTAAAACACTGTGTGTTTTCAAGTGATATAAATGTTTTAACCGCCAGTGGATTAATGTTTACGGTTTTTTCCTAATATATATAACTATCCGCACAAAACGAATCGCATGTCGAATCCATACAAGTTGAGAAAATGGACCATATGCATGATAATGGCTAATGTGATGCTTTAAATCCTAGAATTATCATTTTAATGCAAGAAAGGGGTTCTACGCCCTAATAATAGTCAAAAATGACATATCCCAAGATTTCGATTATCAGATTTTTTGTTAGTCTGTTTTCAAAATGGCTGCTGGTGGCCATCTTGGATTTTACCCAATTAAAAAAAACGCTCGAAGTTAACCAAAATTCACCCGGTAATTCTGAAAGTAGACATCCTGGGCTATAAAAATCAATTGTTAAAAACTATATATACAAAATTTACAGTTTTGGCCAAAAAACCCTGATTGGCCATAAGAAACTATTTTTTATACCATAAAAAACTTACAATACAATTTTTGCACTATTGTAAAAACCGATTTTCTCCATCTTTATCTCCATAATAAATATTGTCCGATTCGTGTCACTAAAATGATCATAACTCAGCTCCGGATCAACATAATTCCATGTTCTTGGTGTCATATTAAAGCTCCAGCTCTGTGTATACAAAGATACTATAAATTCCATATTATATTTGTCTGACATGAGACTCGTTATGTAAAAATGGGTCACCTTTGTTATTTCCACGTGGTCATCATGTTGATCAATTAATTGGAATAAAATTGACCTTTAAATCGCTAAGTTATAGCATTTACTTTTTACCCACTTGAAGTTGCGTGTCGCTAGCGCGACCCACAACTTCAAGTGTGTAAAAAATACTTACAGTCATGTGCACAGTTTGAATCAAAACAAATGCATTCTAGTACATTCAATGCCAATCTCACCGTAAAATGGTCTTCTTGGTAGGACAAATAAATCGGCTAAAACGTCTGTAGTCGTGAGTAGCATTTTAGCCCTTTAACCGCCGGTGCCGCATATATTCGGGTTCTCATTTCCTATTAGCACATTAAGTACCACCTTTTAGACATGGATTGTTAAAGATAAAATGTGACATCAATCAGCAATATTTGAAAACAGTTGACCTTCATTTTGTCAAATTTGAATAATTTTTACTCACTTCAAGTTGTGGATCGCGTCAGCGAGACACAACTTCAAGTGGGTGAAAATTCTGATTGTATAATTTGGCGGTTAACGTGTTTAGGGTTGGTTGCTTGAGAACATGCTTTTGCATAAAGTTTTGGATACCACGCTTGTCACGTGTGCGCGTATTCTCGTACAAGTTGCGATATATCGTAGGTTTCGGATTGATCGAGATGGCCATCTCGACCAATCCAAAGCCTACGAGATATCGTAACTTGTACAAGAATACGGTCCCAGGACTGGCATTCTGTCAACCAGGTTGAGGTTGGTGAATATACTGGTTGATTCATTGCCATATTTGGCTTCACGGAAGCCCGTTGTAATGGGGCGGAGGCGGTGGTGCGGCGCAATATTATAGCGCGGCGCATGTATACAACGCCGAGGGGAGAAGTGACGTGTCGGCACGATGGGCTCACATCCGGTTTATTTTGGTTCCCCGTGGACGGATTGTTACCATGGTAACCCTTGTAGCACTGGAGGGGCCCTAAATACTATAAGGGACTTATCCGATCCCGGTTTAGAGTGGTAAAAAATATATGCAGGTTTCTGATTCGGAAGAAAATAAACATATACAAATATACACAAGGGTCCGGTCTGGAAGCCCCCGACATCCAGAAATAAATTGTGCACGACAAACGGACGGACAGACATATAGAAGGACGGGAGAAAGACTGACGCAATGAAACAATTGCTCCCGCTTTGTTCGCCTGATGCGACTACGCACAGCCACATATAAGCACAGTAAAAAAATCGATACACGATCAGATTCACAACACTAAAAACGTATTATTTATTTGCCCCCTCCCAAACCGAAGTCTAGACATATATTTGATCAAATTTTTCCTACGATTAATTTGCCAGTAAAATTGTGCAGCGAAGCAAAAATTTTAATTGCGATAGCTTAAGCCTCGGAGCAGAAAAAAAAGCTGTTACAAAAGCCCAGGCCTGCATGTTGACGCCGCATAGCGATTGCTGTCAGTCATCAAAGCCGAGGGACTCGACTTCTCTGAAAATTATAAGTTGGGAATTGCACGATTTTAATTAATTCAATTTGTCATTCGTTAATGCAGCACTTTAACATAACAATTGGCATTATTCTTACTCGGATAAGATATCCAAAGTGGAAATGTTCTGAAGAAGTCATGAATACGAAAGTGATGACGGGTCACGTTTTCAAAATACATAATATTATATAATAAATTAGAACATGCTTAAATATAGTATTGTTATTGTTAGTTTCAGTAAATGTGGCTTTAACCACCGGTTCTGATTATATTATGGTTTTCATTTTGTATTGGCAGAATAAATACCAGCAGTCAAACATTTTAAAGATAAAACGTGGCTTCAATTATAAAAAAGATTTCAAAATTTTGTCCTTTTTGTCAAATCTGAATAATTTTCACTCACTTGAAGTTGTGGATCGCGTCAGCGAGACACAACTTCAAGTGGGTGAAAATTCTGATTGTATAATTGGGCGGTTAAAGTGTTTAGGGTTGGTTGCTTGAGAACATGCTTTTGCATACAGTATTGGATATCACGCTTGTCACGTGTGCCCGTATTCTCGTACAAGTTACGATATATCGTAGGTTTCGGATTGATCGAGATGGCCATCTCGACCAATCCAAAGCCTACGAGATATCGTAACTTGTACAAGAATACGGTCCCAGGACTGACATTCTGTCATCCAGGTTGAGGTTGGTGAATATACTGGTTGATTCATTGCCATATTTGGCTTCACGGAAGCCCGTTGTAATGGGGCGGAGGCGGTGGTGCGGCGCAATATTATAGCGCGGCGCATGTATACAACGCCGAGGGGAGAAGTGACGTGTCGGCACGATGGGCTCACATCCGGGTTATATTGGTTCCCCGTGGACGGATTGTTACCATGGTAACCCTTGTAGCACTGGAGTGGCCTTAAATACTATAAGGGACTTATCCGATCCCGGTTTAGAGTGGTAAAAAATATATACAGGTTTCTGATTCGGAAGAAAATAAACATATACAAATATACACAAGGGTCCGGCCTGGAAGGCCCCGACATCCAGAAATAAATTGTGCACGACAAACGGACGGACAGACATATAGAAGGACGGGGGGGAAGACTGAGACACTGAAACAGTAGCTCCCGCTTTGCTCGCCTGATGCGACTACGCACAGCCACATATAAGCACAATAAAAAAATCGATACACGATCAGATTCACAACACTAAAAACGTATTATTTATTTGCCCCCTCCCAAACTGAAGTCTAGACATATATTTGATCAAATTTTTCCTACGATTAATTTGCCAGTAAAATTGTGCAGCGAAGCAAAAATTTCAATTGCGATAGCTTAAGCCTTGGAGCAGAAAAAAAGCTGTTACAAAAGCCCAGGCCTGCATGTTGACGCCGCATAGCGATTGCTGTCAGTCATCAAAGCCGAGGGACTCGACTTCTCTGAAAATTAGAGGTTGGGAATTGCACGATTTTAATTAATTCAATTTGTCATTCGTTAATGCAGCACTTTAACATAACAATTGGCATTATTCTTACTCGGATAAGATATCCAAAGTGGAAATGTTCTGAAGAAGTCAAGAATACGAAAGTGATGACGGGTCACGTTTTCAAAATACATAATATTATATAATAGATTAGAACATGCTTAAATATGGTATTGTTATTGTTAGTTTCAGTGAATGTGGCTTTAACCACCGGTTCTGATTATATTATGGTTTTCATTTTGTATTGGCAGAATAAATACCAGCAGTCAAACATTTTAAAGATAAAATGTGGCATCAATTAAAAAGATTTCAAAATTTTGTCCATTTTGTCAAATCTGAATAATTTTCACTCACTTGAAGTTGTGAATCGAGTCAGCGAGACACAACAAAGTGAAGTGAAGTGAAACTAGAAGCCTCTGCAAAGCTAGGCAGCAATTATATTCATATTCATCTATGTACAAAAAATAAAAGGCAGGTATCAAAAGTATAAAAAAATAATATAACGTGTTTTCCGCGACAAAACATTATTGTGGCAATACCGGGATAAGAGGAAGGCCGAAGTCAAGACTGTACCATATTATTTATACCGTCGTTCAGCGGGAAAAAGTATTTTTGATCATAACGGGCAAAAATGATGGGATGCTGACATTGTGCATATGTAGGCTAAACTGGGCCAGGAGAACCTCTTTAGGACAATGAGATGACACTGCCCCCCAGACACAGAAGTTGACATTCGAGCTCTGGCGGTCTGAGGCCGAGCACGCTACCTCACCGTACGGCGATTCCCCACAATATTGAATCAACCGACTCAATAGCGAATCCAAATTATTTACTGCTGCATGTGGGCGATAATAAGATCATTTTACATCCCGCAGACACCGTTATTATCAATGGCGTTGACTAATTGTTCAGTGAGAAAAACATTCAATTAAGCTTTATGCCAATCCTCATTTTTTCACCGCCGCATTATCTGCTGCTACTTTGGAAAATAAGCTATTTTGATAGTGATTGCATTTCGTCTTTGATTTAACTGTAAAATCAGCGGAAACATAAAATGCTTAGTTCACAAATCAAAGTTGATGTACTACAATTAAAAGTCAAAAGGCAGTAACTGCTCACTTGAAAAGTCGCCAGTCGCCAGCAGATACCGCGAGATTTATCGGGACTTCAACCCATATTATGTCGCCAAGTTGATTCCATTTCGCGCGGACACAAAGTGAATTAGCAGTCATACATCTCAGACACTTCCAGGCCAGTTTCATAGGAATTAATCATAAAAAGAACTTTAGTATTGAATCCGTAAATCCGTGCCTCCGTGAACATGACTCTAATTACGGTCTGTCCCAGCAAGGATGCTACAGCAAACACAAGGCATTAAGCCAATGCTGTTTTAATGTTGGTCCGACATCGTAGCCGGTGGACCAACATAAAGTCAGCGTTGATTCAACGCCTTGTATTTGCTGGGACGTGTTTCAGCTATGTTACAATCAGCACATGTGTGAGTGGGGGCGTATAAATACATATGTTTTTCTTTTTTAATTGAAGAAATAGAAACATATGATTTATGAAAATAATGCCTTTATATGTCCTTTCAGACCGGCTCGAAATGCAGAAATGTCGTTTTGCAGACCCGGTGAACACAAAACATTTGTATAACATTTAAAAAAAATTGGTTCAACGTGGAAGATGTTTGGCCAGCGTTGTATAAATGCTGTACAGTTTTTTGTGTTTGCTGGTATACAATACAATGTGTACGCGCAACCATAACTTATTACATGCAGTTTCTCATTTCCAACACGTCCATGTTATATATACTAGTATACTATCCATTTAATCACTAAATTAGATACTCGAATTTTCATCCCCTTGATATTGTGTCTCGCGTCCGCTATCCACAACATCAAGAGGTTGGAAATTACTTCATTACAACTTAGTCAAGATATAAATTTAACTTATTGAAGCACCTTTTACCTGACAGCATGCAAAACATTTAACAAAATGTAATCAATATTATTCTACATCCGCGAATGACACTCAATGTATTAAAAGTGTATATGATTTTTATCAATAGAAACTGTTATTGCTGGTGTAATTTCATTCTCAACCAGCATCCCCATTTGAAGTTCTAGGTCGAGCCACAATTTCAAATGGGTGTCATATTTGTATTTGTGTTATTTCAGTCAGAAAAATGTATTTTGTTTTGCTTATCACATATATATTTCAACTAGAATCATCATTCGATGTGCCAATAATAATGTCTACAGCGACAACTATGCAAACACAATTGACCGATACTGCTCGTAAAGCCAAAAGGCATAACTGTTCGCTTGAAAAGTGAATAATTAGGTGCATTGCGTGTTGGCTTTGCACTGCAGAATAACGCGTTAGCATTATTTGTGCATCGCATGTGTATTTTGAATTTTACAGATAGTTTTAAATTGATGCTCCTCTGAGAATAATTATTGCTTGCCGTATCTTAAGGGAGTTTCCGTGGTGGAAGTTTTTATGAAAGAATAATCAGGTTTAAATGTATGTTCCTTTAGGAATTGTTGGCCGTATTTATAATTTATGCTCATTCGAAAAATATAACTTTACTCGGGTAGTTCAACTGCCTCCAGTATCATAGGTAAGCCCTACTGCGTATCGCGAATACAAAAAATGACCGGAGAAAGTGTGAAAAAATAAATTGACGCAAACAAATGGTTAAAAAAATAATCTGGCAGAAAAAAATCGTCGTCACTCCAGGCACACACACTGTCTTTTACAGGTCGCTCTCCAATATTCGTTCCACACTGTAAAATGACGAAAGTTTCCCGGGGAACGTTCCCATCCGAAATCTCAGATTCATTGATACCATAAAAAGACAAATTGTGATTTGCACTTATAGAGATCAAGAGGTCACCGTCGTTCAGATGGTTTGGAGAAGTAATAATGTTGGGGCGGGGTGCGGGGAAAAAGGGGGTAGGCCTAGATGCGACTGCATTCATCAATAAAAAATACTATTTCTAACTGGGTCTGACGGGATGATTGAGTGTCTGCTTAGAGCTAATTAAACCTGGGCCTTCCAGACATCCAGAGAACAGGAAACATTCAACGAAATCTGGTTTAATGTTGGGCCAGCGTCACAGACGCTGGCCCAACATTAAACCAACACTGGATGACTGTCTCGTATAAGCAAGTGTAATATGTTGTCAAAAGAGAAGAGAAATTACGCAATAATGGAATTATAAAGCAACATTTTGTAGGACTGATAATTTGGCTCGGCATTCCATTTAATTAAAGGTAGTCTATAGCCTACATCGGTGGGTAGTGCGAGCTCACAACTTCCTACATGCATCTGTTGGTGCAATGTTGCAAAGATGCTGATGCAATATTGGTCCGATATTGGCCCAATCATTCTGCGGTCCACACAAACATCACAGTGTCATCCAAACGTAAACACTTATTACTTGAAAAGTAAAAAGCAGCGACCGCGGTTTTCCGTTGCGTATAATTAAATTTTGTCCTGCGAAAGCAAATAGTATATGTCCCTAGTGACAGCACCCAACGTGGCTGGAACAGAACCTGAAATAAAAGGTCTTACCCACAGATTGCGCCAAATCAAAAACGTCATACCCCATACTTACTGCTTAGTTGTTAAGTAAAAAGTTATATTTTAAAATCTTAAAGCGCTAAAATCCCCCCCCCCCCTTGAAGTTGTGTCTCGCTGCCGCGACTCACATCTTCAAATGGGTGGAAATTATCCATATTTGTTTAATTTGAGAGCTGATCCTGGTGCCTAAACAGTATTTCGTTCCTATATCAGTGATGTAATCGGCTAATAAAACGGATTAAAACGACTAAAAAACGCTTTACCAATTAACTTTGCACAGAGAAAATGTATACATTCCATCACATGTTCACATGACAATGCCGTTCTTGGGTTGTTACTATGTAACGCATGCGGATATCTCAAATAGACACTTCCACCTGTGTGTGAACAAACGAGATTATGCCGTGCAAAGGCAAGTAACTAGCAGCTGCCCTGCAAAGCTAAAAGGCAGTATCTGCTCACTTACAAAGTAGCAGGACAGAGCTGTTAAGTTAACCTTTTGAGTGAGTATAGTAATACTGCTGTTTGCCCGCTGCGCACTTTCAGTTTTCAAGTCGTCTGCTACACAGGTCTGCCTGTCTAACCTTACTCGGCAAGATGACTCTGCGGCACAGAATTACATTCAGCAAACACGATACATTCACCAATGATGCATGTTTTAAAACCCTAAAGGCACTGGAAATAAAATGAAATGGAATGAATCGGGCTTTAGGCCACCTTTGTGCACATATAGGCTAAACTGGGCCAGGAGAACCTCCTGAGGATGGTGAGATGATTGAGATGACACTGCCCTCCAGACACAGGATTCGAAATTCGAGCCCTGGCGGTCTGAGGCCGAGCACGCTACCTCTCGGTCACGGAGGCTCCCCACAATACTGACTTTCACACGTGGATGGGGAAGAAACATTTTTTGTTTCTTTCAAACCGCCGAGACCGGGAACCGAACCCCTAACTCTGGCGTGTAAGGCAGCGATGCTAACCACTACCCTAGGGCCCCCGCCCTAAAGCCACTGGAGTGGCCCTAAATACTATAAGGGACTTACCCGATCCCGGTTTAGAGTGGTAAAAAATATATATACAGGTTCCTGATTTGGAAGAAAATAAACATATACAAATATACACAAGGGTCCGGTCTGGAAGCCCCCGACATCCAGAAATAAATTGTGCATGACAAACGGACGGACGGACATATAGAAGGACGAGAAAAAGATTGACGCACTGGAACAATAGCTCCCGCTTTGGTCGCCTAATGCGACTACGCACAGCCACATAATATATTATAAGCACAATAATAATATGATACACGATCACATACAACACTGAGAACGTATTACGTATGTGCCGCCTTCCCAATCCAAAGTCTAGATCAAATTTGTCCTACGATTAATTCACCAGTAAAACTGTGCAGCGAAGCAAACATTTCAATTGTGATAGCTTAAATCTTGGAGCAGAAAAATCAGCTGTTACCAAAGATCAGGCCTGTGTGTTTACACCGCATAGCGATTGCTGTTAGTCATCAAAGCAGAGGGACTCGTCTTCTCCGAAAATTATAAGCTGGGAATTGCATGATTTAAATTAATTCAATTTGTCATTCGTTAATGCAGCACTTTAACATAACAATTGACATTATTCTTACTCGGATAAGATATCTAAAGTGGAAATGTTCTGAAAATGTCAAGAATACAAAAGTGGTGACGGATCATGTTTTCAAAATAGATATTATCATATAGAACATACTTAAATATGGTATTGTTGTTTTTAGTTTCAGTGAATGAGGCTTTAACCGCTGGTCCGATGATATTGTGGTTTTCATTTTGTATTGACAGAATAAATACCAGCAGTCAAACATTTTAAAGGTAAAACGTGGCATCATTCGAAAAAAATTCAAAAATGTCGACTTCCATTATGTCAAATCTGAATAATTTTCACTCACTTGAATCGAGTCAGCGAGACACAACTTCGAGTGAAGTGAAGTGAAACTAGAAGCCTCTGCCAAGCTAGGCAGCAACTATATTCATATTCATCTATGTACAAAAAGTAAAAGGCAGGTATCAAAAGTATAAAAAATAATATAACGTGTTTTCCGCGACAAAAAATTGTTGTGGCAATACCGGGATAACAGGAAGGCCGAAGTCAAGACTGTACGATATTATTTATACCGTCGTTCAGCCGGAAAAAGTATTTTTGACCATAATGGGCAAAAATGATGGGATGCTAACCTTGTGCATATGTAGGCTAAACTGGGCCAGGAGAACCTCCTTAGGACAATGAGATGACACTGCCCCCCAGACACAGAAGTTGATATTCGAGCCCTGGCGGTCTGAGGCCGAGCACGCTACCTCACCGTACGGCGATTCCACACAATATTGAATCAGCCGACTCAATAGCAAATCCAAATTAGTTACTGCTGCATGTGGGCGATAATAATATAGCTTACAAGCTAATATTACATCCCGCAGACACCGTTATTATCAATGGCGTTGACTAATTGTTCAGTGAGAAAAACATCCAATTAGGCTTTATGCCAATCCTCATTTTTTCACCCGCCGCATTATCTGCTACTACTTTGGACAATAAGCTATTTTGATGGTGCTTGCATTTCGTCTTTGATTTAACTTGTGTAAAATCAGCGGAAACATAAAATGCTAAGTCCACAAATCAAAGTTGATGTACTTCCATGCAAAGTCAAAAGGCAGTAACTGCTTACTTGAAAAGTGGGCAGTTACTGCCTTTTGGCTGAGCACGGCAGCGCAGGCCTGTTTGTCTAGCAGTCCGCGGATTGGAACTGGAAATGCGCTAATTCAATTTATCATGGCTGACAGAAAAAAAGTGTAGTAGCCAATCGCGCCAGTCGCCAGCAGATACCGCGAGATTTATCGCGACTTCAACGCATATTATGTCGCCAAGTTGATTCCATTTCGCACGGACACAAAGTGAATTAGTAGTCATACATCTCAGACACTTCCAGGCCAGTTTCCTAGAAATTAATCATAAAAAGAACTTTAGTAAAGAATCCGTAAATCCGTGCCTCCGTGAGCATGACTCTAATTACGGTCTGTCCCAGCAAGGATACTACAGCAAACACAAGGCATTAAGCCAATGCTGTTTTAATGTTGGTTTGACATCGTAGACGGTGGACCAACATTAAATCAGCGTCGGTTCAATGCGTTGTGTTTGCTGGGACGTACGTACGTACGTGTTTCAGCTATGTTACAATCAGCACATGTGTGAGTGGAGGCGTGTAAATACCTATGTTTTTCTTTTTTATTTAAAGAAATAGAAACATATGATTTATGAAAATAATGCCTTTATATGGCCTTTCAGACCGGCTCGAAATGCAGAAATGTCGTTTTAAAGACCCGGTAAACACATAACATTTGTATAGCATTTGAAAAAAAAATGGTCCAACATGGAAGATGTTTGGCCAACGTTTTATGTTTGCTGGTATACAATACAGTGTGTACGCGCAACCATAACTTATTACATGCAGTTTCTCATTTCCAACACGTCCATGTTATATATACTAGTATACTATCCATTTAATCGCTAAATTAGATATTGTGTCTCGCGTCCGCTATCCACAACATCAAGAGGTTGGAAATTACTTCATTACAACTTAGTCAAGATATAAATTTAACTTATTGAAGCACCTTTTACCTGACAGCATGCAAAACATTTAACAAAATGTGTATATGATTTTTATCAATAGAAACATTTATTGCTGGTGTAATTTCATTCTCAACCAGCATCCCCATTTGAAGTTCTAGGTCGAGCCACAATTTCAAATGGGTCATATTTGTATTTGTGTTATTTCAGCGAGAAAAATGTATTTTGTTTTACTTATCACATATATATTTCAACTAGAATCATCATTCGATGTGCCAATAATAATGTCCACAGCGACAACTATGCAAACACAATTGACCGATACTGCTCGTAAAGCCAAAAGGCATAACTGTTCGCTTGTAAAGTGAATAATTAGGTGCATTGCCTGTTGGCTTTGCACTCCAGAATAACGTGTTAGCATTTTTTGTGCATCGCATGTGTATTTTGAATTTTGCAAATAGTTTTAAATTGATGCTCCTCTGAGAATAATTATTGTTTGCTGTATTTTAAGGGAGTTTCCGTGGTGGAAGTTTTTATGAAAAAATAATCAGGTTTAAATTTCTGTTCCTTTGGGGATTGTTGGCCGTATTTATAATTTATGCTTATTCAAAAAATATAACTTTGCTCGGGTAGTTCAACTGCCTCCAGTATCATAGGTAAGCCCTACTGCGTATCGCGAATACAAAAAATGACCGGAGAAAGCGTGAAAAAATAAATTGACGCAAACAAATGGTTAAAAAAATAATATGGCAGAAAAAAATCGTCGTCACTCCAGGCACACACACTGTCTTTACAGGTCGCTCCCTAATATTCGTTCCACACTGTAAAATGACGAAAGTTTTCCGGGAAACGTTCCCATCCGAAATTTCAGAATCACTGATACCATAAAAAGACAAATCGTGATTTGCACTTATAGAGATCAAGAGGTCACCGTCGTTCAGATGGTTTGGAGAAGTAATAATGTTGGGGCGGGGTGCGGGGAAAGAGGGGGTAGGCCTAGATGCGACTGCATTTATCAATAAAAAATACTATTGCTAACAGAGTCTGACGGGATGATTGAGTGTCTGCTTAGAGCTAATTAAACCTGGGCCTTCCAGACATCCAGAGAACAGGAAACAAGCTGGTTTAATGTTGGACCAGCGTCACAGACGCTGGCCCAACATTAAACCAACACTGGATGACTGTCTCGTATTAGCAAGTGTAATATGTTGTCAAAAGAGAAGAGAAATTACGCAATAATGGTTTTATAAAGCAAAATTTTGTAGGACTGATAATTTGGCTCGGCATTCCATTTAATTAAAGGTAGTCTATAGCCTACATCGGTGGGTAGTGCGAGCTCACAACTTCCCACATGCATCTGTTGGTGCGATGTTGCAAAGACGCTGATGCAATATTGGTCCGATATTGGCCCAATCATTCTGCGGTCCACACAAACATCACAGTGTCATTCAAAGGTAAACACTTATAACTTGAAAAGTAAAAAGCAGCGACCGCGGTTTTCCGTTGTGTATAATTAAATTTTGTCCTGCGAAAGTAAATAGTATATGCCCCCGAAGTCAAGACTGTACCAGATTATTTATTCCGTCGTTCAGCGGGAAAAAGTATTTTTGACCATAATGGGCAAAAATGATGGGATGCTAACCTTGTGCATATGTAGGCTAAACTGGGCCAGGATAACCTCCTTAGGACAATGAGATGACACTGCCCCCCAGACACAGAAGTTGACATTCGAGCCCTGGCGGTCTGAGGCCGAGCACGCTACCTCACCGTACGGCGGCTCCCTACAATATTGAATCTACCGACTCAATAGCGAATCCAAATTAGTTACTGCTGCATGTGGGCGATAATCAGATAGCTTACAAGATCATTTTACATCGCAGACACCGTTATTATCAATGGCGTTGACTAATTGTTCAGTGAGAAAAACATCCAATTAAGCTTTATGCCAATCTTTTTTTTTTCACCCGCCGCATTATCTGCTACTACTTTGGAAAATAAGCTATTTTGATGGTGATTGCTTTTCGTCTTTGATTTAACTTGTGTAAAATCAGCGGAAACATAAAATACTAAGTTCACAAATCAAAGTTGATGTACTACAATTCAAAGTCAAAAGGCAGTAACTGCTCACTTGAAAAGTGAGCAATTACTGCCTTTTGGCATTGCACGGCAGCGCAGGCCTGTTTGTCTAGCAGTCCGCAGATTGGGACTGGAAATGCGCTAATTCAATTTATCATGGCTGACAGAAAAAAAGTGTAGTAGCCAATCGCGCATTCGCCAGCAGATACCGCGAGATTTATCAGGACTTCAACCCATATTATGTCGCCAAGTTGATTCCATTTCGCGCGGACACAAAGTGAATTAGCAGTCATACATCTCAGACACTCCCAGTCCAGTTTCCTAGAAATTAATCATAAAAAGAACTTTAGTATTGAATCCGTAAATCCGTGCCTCCGTGAGCATGACTCTAATTACGGTCTGTCCCAGCAAGGATGCTACAGCAAACACAAGGCATTATGCCAATGCTGTTTTAATGTTGGTCCGACATCGTAGACGGTGGACCAACATAAAGTCAGCGTTGATTCAACGCCTTGTATTTGCTGGGACGTGTTTCAGCTAGCTTACATTCAGCACATGTGTGAGTGGGGGCGTATAAAGACATACGTTTTGTCTTTTTTGATTGAAGAAATAGAAACATATGATTTATGAAAATAATGCCTTTATATGGCCCTTTCAAACCGGCTCGAAATGTCGTTTTGCAGACCCGGTTAACACAAAACATTTGTATAACATTAAAAAAAAAATGGGTCCAACGTGGAAGATGTTGGGCCAGCGTTGTATAAATGCTGTACAGTTTTTTATGTTTGCTGGTATACAATACAATGTGTACGCGCAACCATAACTTATTACATGCAGTTTCTCATTTCCAACACGTCCGTGTTATATATACTATCCATTTAATCGCTAAATTAGATACTCGAATTTTCATCCCCTTGATATCGTGTCTCGTGTCCGCGATTCATATCTTCAAGAGGTTGGTAATTACTTCATTACAGCTTAGTCAAGATATAAATTTAACTTATTGAAGCACCTTTTACCTGACAGCATGCACATCATTTAACTGTATAGAACGCCCTTGATTTAGCAAAATGTAATCAATATTATTCTACATCCGCGAATGACACTCAATGAATTTAAAGTGTGTATGATTTTTATCAATAGAAACTGTTATTGCTGGTGTAATTTCATTCTCAACCAGCATCCCCATTTGAAGTTCTCGGTCGAGCCACAATTTCAAATGGGTGTAATATTTATATTTGTGTTATTTCTGTCAGAAAAAAGCATTTTGTTTTGCTTATCACATATATATTTCAACAAGAATCATCAATCGATGTGCCAATAATAATGTCTACATGGACAACTATGCAAACACAATTGACCGATACTGCTCGTAAAGCCAAAAGGAATTAATTGTTCGCTTGAAAAGTGAATAGTTAGGTGCATGGCTTGTTAGCTTTGTACTGCAGAATAACGCGTTAGCATTATTTGTGCATCGCATGTGTATTTTGAATTTTACAACTAGTTTTAAATTGATGCTCCTCTGAGGATAATTATTGTTTGCCGTATTTTAAGGGAGCTTCCGTGGTGGAAGTTTTTATGAAAGAATAATCAGGTTTAAATGTATGTTCCTTTGGGAATTGTTGGTCGTGTTTATAAGGGAGCTCTCGTGGTGGGAGATTTTTTGGAAAAATAATCCGGTTTAAATGTATGCTCCTTCGAAAAAATCTTTGCTCGGGTAGTTCAACTGCCTCCAGTATCATAGGTAAGCCCTATTGCGTATCGCAAATACAAAAAAAATGCCGCAAACAAATGGTTAAAAAAAAATCTGGCAGAGAAAAATTGTCGTCCCTCCACGCACACACACTATCTTCAACAGGTCACTCTCTAATAATCGTCCCACACTGAGAAAATGACGAAAGTTTCCCGGGGTACGTTCCCATCCAAAATCTCAGAATCACTGATACCATAAAAAGACAAATCGTGATTTGCACTTATACGCGTTCAAGAGGTCACCGTCGTTCAGATGGTTTGGAGAAGTAATAATGTTGGGCGTGGTGCGAGGAAAGAGGGGGTAGGCTTAGATGCGACTGCATTCATCAAGAAAAAATACTATCTCTAACTGGGTCTGACGGGATGATTGAGTGTCTGCTTAGAGCTAATTAAACCTGGGCATTCCAGACATCCAGAGAACACGAAACATTCAACGAAAGCTGGTTTAATGTTGGGCCAGCGTCACAGACGCTGGCCCAACATTAAACCAACACTGGATGACTGTCTCCTATAAGCAAGTGTAATATGTTGTCAAAAAAGAAGAGAAATTACGCAATAATGGAATTATAAAGCGACATTTTGTAGGACTGATAATTTGGTTCAGCATTCCATTTAATTAAAGGTAGTCTATGGCCTACATCGGTGGGTAGTGCGAGCTCATAACTTCCTACATGCATCTGTTGGTGCAGTGTTGCAAAGACGCTGATGCAATATTGGTAGATATCGGCCCAATCATTCTGCGTTCATACAACATCATAGTGCCATCCAAAGGTATAACTCTTATAAGCAGCGACTGCTGTTTTCCGTTGCGTATAAATAAATTTTGTCCTGCGAAAGCAAACAGTTTAGCCTATGACCCCCAGTGACAGCGCCCAACGTGGCTGGAACATAACCTTAAAGTACAGGTCTTAGCCACAGATTGCGCCCAATCAAAAACGTGGGACATTTCTTTGGAAATTCATATCTAAGATTTGAGCTCAATTAATCAGATGAAAAATAAAATCAGTGTATTAGAGTCAGTAACATTTCTGCTAGATGATCGCATGCTCAGCTCAATTTCCACAACGTCATTACAAATTAAGGTATGGACATTTTTCGGATCTTGGAGCTGAGATCGCTCTCTGTCACCGCCATGTTTAAAATGTTGATTGTCCAGTTGTAAATCAAATACAACAATCCACGACCAACACCTTTACGGTGTGGGTCCGTCCACGGATAACCCATAATGACTGCTTAGTTGTTAAGTAAAAAGGTATGTTTTAAAATTTTAAAGCGCTAATAAGTTGAATAATTTAAATTTACACCCACTTGAAAATTTGTCTCGCTACCGCGAATCACAACTTCAAGTAGGTGAAAAATACCCATTATGAGTTTAATTTGAAAGCAAACATTTGCAAATCGTGCTGTTTAAACAACATTTCGTTCCAATATCAGTGATGTAATGGGCTAATAAAACGGATTAAAACGACTGAAAAACGCTTTACGGATTACCTTTGCACAAATAAAATGTATACATTACATCACATGTTCACATGACAATGCCGTTCTTGTGTTTTTTCTATGAAACGCATGCGGATATCTCAAATAGACACTTCCATCTGTGTGTGAACAAACGAGATTATGCCGTGCAAAGGCAAGTAACTATCTCTGCCGTGCAAAGCCAAAAGGCAGTATCTCAGATACTGCCTTTTGGCTTTGCAGGACAGAGCTGTTAAGTTAGCTTTTCGAGTGAGTATAGTTACTGCTGTTTGCCCGCTGCGCCCTTTCAGTTTTCAAGTTGTCTGCTGCACAGGTCTGCCTGTCTGACGTGACTCGGCAAGATGACTCTGTGGCACAGAATTACAATCAGCAAACACGATACATTCACCAATGATGCATGTTTTAAAACCCTCTAAGCCCTCACGATGCATCAAAGCATAATTTTACATCCCTGAGAACAGACTAAATTTTCCTACAACTAGGGGTTTTACAATGAATATCTCCATGAAACTGGCTTACCAATAGGGCCTACATGGCAATTTTTTTTTTATTTTTCACCCACATTAAATCATATTCATTCACTACAAGTTGAGAATTGCGACAGCAATTCGCGGCTTGTAGTGAATGAAGATGACTATGGCAAATTCAGGCTTGAAAGGTGTAATATTGGACCAGCGTCTCAGACAATTTACCAGCATTGAAACAACGTTGGGTTCATGTGTCGTGTTTGCCGGAATATACAACGATGTCTGAACGTCCTTTGACCGCTTTTTTTTGCGTCGTCAAAATCATGATGAATCGTCCTATACTAGAATATTAATCATGACATGCTCAGAAAGTGATCTAATATTCGAAAGATATTTACAGAAGCTCATTGTTCCACTGGATTTATGAGGTCCCTATTGGTCCATATTTACCACGGGATGGAATAGGGCGCCCAAACCAAGCACAGATATAATGGGATCATATTTGTGGACCTCCATGGACCCCTGCGGGTCGGTCTAAAAGTTATCGTCACTATTTGCACCCACCTCACGTAGCCGTTAAGCGCCGCTCGCACCGCAAGCCGTTTTGTAGCGTTCCGCACATTTTTCCGTGACGGATAGCCTGTCCGGTTTTTAGTATTTAGCACAATGGCGGCAATCTGAGTGACTCCGCGCGAGGGGAAAAAATCTTATTGACTAATACGGTGAAAAAACGATCGGCTATAAATCAGCGGACGATTACCAAGGCAACAAACGCTACGTGGACGAAATAGTGACCCTGGCCGCTCGTGTGTTGAGGTCCCCACTGACTGCAGCCGTAGGATTTTACCACTTTTATAAGGTCGAGTTTGAGATGTAACCCCTCGGAGATCCCACTATTTAAGAGGGAGTTTTAAATAACGAAACGTGGTCCGTATATGACGGCCAGAAAAAAAACCCCTCCTGAATTGCCTCTTTTGTCCGCGCTTACCAGCATCGGAACCCTAAATAAACGTTGCCCGGGCTCGCCGGGAAACCTTATGGTGAAGGGTGAGCCTAATTTTGTTTTATATGGCCAGACGAAACGCCACCGAAATAATAATGTGGACAGGTCGTCTCCTTGACCTTTCATATCCAAGGTGATGAGGTCCTTGAGAATAACCTTGTCAGTCAGTGTACATTCCGATTAGGTCGCGACTTAAAGGCAGAGAAGACAACTAAACCGAGCATCTCTTCTTTCATAAGGAGACCAATGTGCGAGTGATAGATTTTCTAGTCACCTCTGGGCCTTTAAGACAGACTGATGTACTAGTATTCATCGTAAAATATTGGACATATTTATCAGCCCGATAATTTAGATGTCATAAATAGAATCATGTTGTGTTTTTTTCCTCGTGGGCATCAGTGATGTATACTTTTAACTACTTTATATGACATACGATCACAGACGTATTCATGTAGGGGATATCAAAATGCCCGTACCAGTTTTTGACTATTATGTTAATGATAAAACCTGTCATCAATCTCCGATATTTCAAACTCGTTGACCTCTATTTTGTCAAATCTGAATATTTTTCCTCACTTGAAGTTGTGGATCGCGTCACCGAGACACAACTTCAAGTGGGTGAAATTACAATTAAAATAATTTGGCCTGTAATTAGACTGCAATATTTAACATAAAAAAGTGTTAAATGGGTTTGTAAAATCACTTAAATCTAATCTATAGAGATCAACCCTCATACGATATTGTTCATGTTGATCTATAATGTGAAGAAAAAAGAAAGGTGTTTATTATTCTAATGTGATGATTGAAAGGCATGATTAAAAGGTTGATCTCAAAGGCGATTGCATGAATGAATGGGGGGTTAGGTTGTACATATACAGGCTAAATCGAGCGGGGGCTGCTCTATGTTCTTAAGGTTCATTGTTCAGAAGGTCCTATATTCCGAAGGTTCTATGTTCCGAAGGTTCTATATTCCGAAGGTTCTATATTCCGAAAGTTCTAAATTCCGAAGGTAGAATGGTGAGATGAATGCCACGACACAGCCCTCGTGACACATAGCTGCAAGATTCGAAATTCGGGCCCTGACGATCTGAGGCCGAGCACGCTACCTCCTGGTCATAGAGGTTCCCCACAATAACGAATTAACGAAAATTATTGTATATACCAAAATCTAGCAAATGGGCTAATTTGTAACATATAGACATACACTAATTGGTAGGTATCGCACTTATACACGGTAGCTATAAAACTATACCATAAAAAGACAAATCGTGATTTGCACTTATAGTTAATAATTAATAATAATTATTGCCAATAATTGCGTGGGCATTCGTTTCGGCATTAAATACCGAAATGACGACGCAATGACGTGTTAATGTCATAGACATCAGCCCACCATTAAACCAGCCTCGTGTTAGCTGACGTATCTTTGGTACCCATTGTTGGGTTTATGGTGGCCCAGCTAAAACTAAACATTTGTATAGCATTTGTACAACGTCGTGCCAACGTATTGTACGTTGGCACGACATTGTACAAATGTTATACAAATGTTTTGTGCTTGCTGTGATTATTGTTTCGCACACGTAGTGTATGCTGGTCAGACAACCACAGTCACATTCCCCAGCGAATAGAAAACATTTGTACAATGTCGGCCCAACGTCTTCGACGTTGGTCCAACATTGTACAAATTTTATACAAAGTTTGTGTTTAATGGTTCCCTGTTGCGTCGCCCTTTTCTCCTGTTTTGTTCCGAAAATAAACCTGGATCGTTTGATAACGTGACTGGGCCATGTGATCCAGGGAAGCGTAGTCATTTTCTGAATGGGACCGCATTTTCAGACAATTCATACATGCCACCCATTTACCTCGAGTTCCCATGTACATTGTACATACACATGATACAAATACAATAACATAAATATTATCATGATTATTATTATGATATTATGCAAAATATTGTCAATAAAAAACACCAAAAAAAACAACTGATCGACGGCCCATAGATAAAAATATCTTATCAAATAACTCAATAAATAACTATACATAGCTATTTTTTCCAACACATTACATACGAACGTTTCAACTAAAGATAAAACGTGACATCAATCAGCAAGATTTCAAAATCGTTGACCTCCATTTTGTCAAATCTATATCATTTTCACCCACATGAAGTTCAAATGGGTGAGAAATTGAATCAATTAAGTTGGCGGTTAAGCAAGAGTCATAATTAAATCAATTACAGAGTGGAAAAATAGCAATATACTGGTGACATAAGGAAGTTCGAAAATATCTGCCTTCCAGTGGTATGGTACATCCCGGTAAACACAAAACATTTGTATAACATTTCTATAACGTCGGCCCAACGTCTTCGACGTTGTTCCAACATTGTACAAATGTTATACAAATGTTTTGTATTTACTGGGATGTTCTGTTGGAGAATCATCAGGGTTTAAGGTGCGGCCCCACCGAACGCCGCGCCGCGCGTTAAAAAACGCGGCGCCGTGAAAGATAAACTTTCCCCATCTTTCATTTCGCGGCGCGGCGCGGCGCGGCGCGGCTTGCAGTGTAGCCCCTGCTATGATAAACAGTAAAATTTATATTTTTTTAACGCGTTCGGTGGGGCCGCACCTACTGATTTTTTTCGGCGCCGCGCAACGCGGCGCGGCGCAGCGCAGCTCGGCATTTGGTGGGGCCGTAGCTTTACTGTAGATCTGGTAATATTCGCGAGGTTTTAAATTTCGAGAGAAGGAGAAATTCGCGAATTGAAGAATATCGCGAAAAAATTTTAATAATAGCGCTAGTAAAGAAAAATGAAAATTCGCAAATTCCAAACTCCGTGAAAAGTCACAAAAGCGGAAATTCGCTAGAATTTAAACACGCGAAAATCACCAGATCAACGGTATTGATATTCTAAAGCACGAGGAGGCACGCTTGTGTAGTTAATGTGATTGCTGAAATGCAAGACATTTGTCACTGTGACTGCTTTTTTTTAAATCATCGGGCATTTTATGGCGAGCACAATATCTCTGCGCTGAAAAACCTGCGTGCGCTTCTATTTTTAAAAAAATATCTGCAGATCCCTTTTCAATGAGCTTCCTTCTACGGAATCGCGTTCAGACACGACAATATTTGAACACATGTCATTCCATGGACGTCTGTGAAAATATTTACTTGTTAGCACTTTATTACTTATGTATCTAAAAAAGGGACAAAAATATTTTATAATCTCATTTCGCGTCCGAAAACCTCTCTATCGCCTTTACTTGGTCACGGTATTTGCTCATTTATAAGACACATTTATATAGGCCTATGTAATTTCAATACTCGGGGATCATACAGAAATTTCAACTGTTACCATGGTTACAGTGATGTACACATGGTACATATGATCTACATATGATCTACACATGACACCCCAGCTGATGCGAGATGTTGATCCAACTTTGGCTCAATATTGGCCCAACATTAAGCCAGCATTGGATCAACATCTCGTGTCTGTTGGGACCATGGATTATTCCAAACTGGATCCTTGTACCGTTTTTCAGTAACAGCAGTGCGCACAGTAATATTTGCACAGGAATACTGCTGCGCAAAGTCAAAATACAGTTACTGTATTTTGGTTTTGCGAATAATAATTACCAAATGTTCAGAAATGGGGATTGCCCAACCTGAAAAAATCTCAGTGGTCAGTGGTGATATGCCACCAAACGGTCCCTGTGGTGTCCTCCATTCAATATTCCATTTGCCAAATTGGAAATAGATTGTCTGTACCATTTAGAGATGCGTCTTGCGACCTCCGGATGAGTCTGTCTCATAAAAATACCATAAAATTGGTCTGATTACCTATGTTAATAGGAACCACAGGATGAATATGCATGATGACGGTTTCAATGTGTGTTGTTTATAATCTGATAATATTGAATGCAAACGCCGAGTTTTGTTTTTGTCAATGAATTACTTTGGGCCCTAAGGGGTCTTCTCTCTTTGATTACAGTTCAGTTGCGATGGACACTGGGGATTTCAATATGCATTGGATTGTGTGTGATGCGTTAGGGAGCAGGCTTAATTATCCTTATGGGAAAATTCCCTTCCAGAGGACAAGTCGTCCCCTTTGATATGAAAGGGTGTATCTGCCACTCTGTAAAGTGGCAGATACACTCTTTCATATCCAAGGGAACGAAGTGCAGGTCACTGTGGTAGTGATCCCGGTTTCCTCGCCGGAATCTATGCATTCTCATTTTATTTCGTGGAAAAAACCCTGAAGTATGCTAGTGAAAATGTATCACATTATGCAAGTACATGGATATAGAATTAGAAGGTACATGTACATACACGTGTACAGCTTGGTGCATGTACACATGTACCGTCCATCATCACCTTGGACATAAAAGATCACCTTGAACATAAAAGGGTGTATCTGCCACTCTACAGAGTGGCAGATACATCCTTTCATATCCAAGGTGACGCTATGTACACGTATGTATATTTTGTGCCAACACAAGTGCAGAAATAAATGTTATCTTGCTAAAAACTAGATACGCTACCAAGTGATACTGGCATTGGCAACACGTCGATACATCTGTGATAGAAAAGGAAATGAGCTATGGCCCATGTATGTTATATCAGGAAATACAATACACTGAATGTTAGCATATTGGAAGCTATATAAGAGGGTGCAATGCATTTTAACACATTGTAATTCATCGGAAACACCATGGGTGATAAAATTAATTATATCCAAATATGGAAATTATATCAGGGGATGCATGATAACAATGATTGATAAACTTCTGGAAATATACGAGGGGGTGTGATACAAAGCTTGCACCCCTCCCCTGATAATGGGCGATAACCCATTGTAAGTTACATCACGGGGTCCATAAAGATATTTAATCATAGGTATGATCATTGCTATCTCCATGGTATGTTACAATGCGTAGTGGCCCGTTGGTAGATATGAAATCAGTACTTTTACCCGTTACAACGCTGAAATATTTCTGAATAAACCATGGAGACCAAACTGGGTTTTTTCAACTTGAAATCATCATTAATGTCTTAGTTAGCTATTTCTGCGTCGTTTGAATACATGTCTTATGGGTTTACGGCCATTAGAAATATTAAAATTCTTTCAGAGCGGGCACCGTCTTTATACGTCAGAATCTGACGTCTGTAAACGTCAGATTTTGACGTATAAAGACGATCCCTGCGCTGAATAGGTTAACCCAACAAACACAAAACATTTTTAAAAAGTTATATGAAATGTTTTATAATATTAAAACGTCGGATCAACAGAATATTATAAAACATTAAATAATAATGTTATGCGAAGCATTTATTACCAAATGTTTTTAAAACGTTTTTAGAACATTTTCAAAATATATTTTTTTAAATTATTATGTAGATATTATAAAAATGTTTCTTAAAATAAAATAATGTTCTAAAATAATCTGTTGACCCGATGTTTTAATATTAAAAAAACATTTAGGCTTACATTTTCAAAATATTTATGAAATGTTTTTTTGTGCTTGCTGGAAAGGGGTCCCATGACAGTTACCTCAGGTGATGGTTCCCTTTGTGCTTGTTCAAACTGCTACTATCTTTCAGTCAAAAATGGTAGGAATGTGATCTATTTGTGGTGGGTCGTTGAAAAGTGAGCAATTAAAGCGATGACCGCACATTGGCATTTCCACGCACAAAAATTGGGAATACTAGCTATACGTTTAGCAGACAATCCAGGGCGTAGTAAGAAAGGGGCGAGTGTCATTAAAACCGCCAGTGAGAAATCCGTCCAGTATTCATGACATGCAGCAAAGAACATTTAATTAGTGGCGAAGTAAATCACACCATTTGCATAGACTGTTTTTTCAGCTTTGATAAAATATTTCAGAGCGGTGGAGACATATCAACCGTGCTAACGATTATATCTAAATTTAGAGCCCGCAATATTCAGTCTCCTTTTTCTTTCTTCGACGGGAGATTATGTAAAAAATAAGATTCCAAGAGGAATGCTCCTTAAAACAGACTTCATCACATTGAATTTCAAAGCCATATCGTATTCGAATGGTGGATAAAAATACGGAACATTTAAATGGGTAAAGATTATAAGGCTGGTAAGAATTTGGAATGACAGGAACATCCAATTGGTTTATTTTTTTCACCAAATGACTTGTATTTGGCATGACATGACATGTGGGTCGCTATAGCGAGACACAACTTCAAGTGGGTGAATAGGGTTAAAATTAGGCTGAATCAATGTCTTCATCACCTAGTTATATAGTGAGTGGATACATAGTAGAAATATGCTCCAGACACGGGATTAATCCTCAAAACGCTGAATTATTTTTGTATAAACCATGGAGACCAAAGGGTTTTTTCAATTTGAAATCATCATAAATGTCTTAGTTAGCTCTTTCTGATTCATTTGAATACTTATTTTATGGGACTACGATCATTATAAATAGTTTTACTCTTACAGTGCGGGGATAGACTTTAGACGTCAGATTCTGACGGCTAAAGTCTATCCCCGCACTGTAAGGGTTAAACCTTAATAAAAGCGCCAAATTTTATATAAACCAAGAGGACAATGTTTTTGTTCAATTAAAATTTATCATAAACAGTGATAAATGTCTTAGTTAGCTCTTTCTGATTCATTTAAATATTTATGTTATGGGTCTACGATCATTATAAATAGTTTTACTCTTACAGTGCGGGGATAGACTTTAGACGTCAGAATCTGACGTCCATAGTCGTCAGATTCTGACGTTTAATGTCGAACCCCTACACTGAAAGTATTAAAGGGGAAATTGCACAGTGCAAAACTAAGCAACGGTACCTGATTACTTGAAAAGTAAGTAAGCACTTATTGCTAAAATAAACCATTTTAATGTAAACAGCAAACGAGACTAGATTAATAACATCCAGCACTAATATACGGATTTGTCTGTGTTATTTGTTTTCAATTGATTCCGTAAATTGATCACGCGATTTATTCCATCTATATGAAAACCATGGTCGTTATGCTTATTGTATCAGCATTACCGATTTTAGATACACCTTCTATGCCGTGTAAAGACAAAAGAAAGTATCTGCTTACTTTACAAGTAAGCAGGTACGAAAAGTAGGCAGATACTGCCTTTTGACTTTGCATGAAATCTCCACTTTATGACTTCTTTTGACTTTGCAGAGCAGAACTGTGGATCTCTTATAATTGCCGAATACGTCTTTCGTTGTGTTTAACCCGTTAAACTTTACAGCGTGGAGATCGACTTTAGTCGTCACAATCTGACGTCTGTAGACGTCAGATTCTGACGTCTAAAGTCGATCCCCGCACTGTAAGAGTAAAAAATATTTCTAATGGTCGTAGACCCATAACATAGGTATTCAAATGAATCAGAAAAAACTAACTAAGACAGTAATGATGATTTCAAATTGAAAAAACCCTTTGGTCTCCATGAATTTTACAAACAAGAATTCAGAGCTTCGAGGATTAATTGGAGTTTTTACCCATTTGAAATTGTGTCACGCTGAGGCGATCCACAACTTCAAAGTGAGTGAAAATTATTCCGATTCGACAAAATAGATGTTAACTATTTTTATATATTGTTGATTGATGTCATGTTTGTCTTTAACATGTTTAAAAGGTGGCACTTAATGTGCTAATAAAAAGAGTGGGAAAAACCCGAATATAATCGGCATCGACGGCTAAAGGGTTAACCCGTAAAAGTAGATGAATTGATACTGGTCACAGCGGAATAGTCTTCAGGGTGCGAAACAAAAAATATGCGCTGCAGCACACTGAAACATCATTTCTAACTAAATGCCGGACTCCGCCATTTTGTATTCGTCTACGGGTCGACAATTCATAATAGACAGTCACGTGGGTGCCCGGCGTCTGGCGCAGGCGCGCTGACGGGGGTACCACGGGAGCGAGGCTGGTAAATGTAGACGTATGGCAGCCATGGGTCGTGGGAAGGCCGAGCACGTCCCTGGCACAAATTGACATCACCATATTTTGCGGTGGCCAGGCCGTTGGCCAGAAAAAGCATTTCACGGTATTTCTTCATTGGTTTCTTTTAGATCACGCCGCTGATGGCAGACTCTCTCCACGGCCGCAATCATCCATACGACTACATGGCGGTCGTGCAACTGGCAGCTCTCCCCTGCAAAGCCAAAAGGCAGTATCTGCTTACTTGCAAAGTGAGCAGATACTGCCTTTTGGCTTTGCACGGCAGATGCTGCTGCATTGCAATGGTGCAGTGCAAAGGCGAACAGCAGTATCTGTTTATTTTTCAAGTAAGCAGTTACTGCTCTTTGTGTTTGCGTTGCAGAACTAATCCTGCAATCACAACTTTCTGTTTCCAAGCAAAAAAACTATATCCGGAAACAGAAACAACAACCCATGCTATTGCCACAGTGTTGAACGCAGCCCGCAGTTTACATCGCTGAAATGGGGCCTGAGGCCACCAAAACTAATTCGCGCAAGAATACAAGAATGTGATTTGTTTGTTTGATTGCTTGTGATAGCTAGCCTTGAAACCAGGCTGTCAGGGCCTTCCAGCTGTGTCGATTACTCTAGCATCCTTTCAAAAAGTTGAATGTATTGATAAGATATCATCTTAATAATGGCCTAGTACTTTATTCGATGTTGGACCAATCGTTTTCTGTGTGACGGGGGCCCATCACTACTCCATCATTGCGTGAATAGGCTAGCTAGTACTACACGCCAGCTTAACCTGTCGGCCTAGGCATATTTCATGATTTTCGCATGAATCTCGGTCAATTCTCAAACGATTTCTAAGAAATATTGTAGTCCATTTCTAACAGCTATAAGAAAATATAAATGTCTACCATTGTTCTTCCTCAGGCCAACATCTTCTATCATTATGTATGAGTGGGGCCTCAGGCCACTATCTTCTATCATTGTGTAAGTCTGGGGCCTCAGGACACCATCTTCTATCATTATGTGTGAGTGGGGCCTCAGGCCACAATGTATGCACCTTTTATCAGTATGTATGAGTGGGGCCTCAGGCCACCATATTCTATCATTGTGTAAGTGTGGGGCCTCAGGCCACCATCTTCTATCATTATGTATGAGTGGGGCCTCAAGCCACCATTCTCTATCACTATGTATGAGTGGGGCCTCAGGCCACTATCTTCTATCATTGTGTAAGTGTGGGGCCTCAGGCCACCATCTTCTATCATTGTGTAAGTGTGGGGCCTCAGGCCACCATGCTCTATCATTATGTATGAGTGGGGCCTCAGGCCACCATCTTCTATCATTATGTATAAGTGGGGCCTCAGGCGACCATGCTCTATCATTATGTATGAGTGGGGCCTCAGGCCACCATGCCCTATCATTATGTATCAGTGGGGCCTCAGGCTACCATGTCTAGCATTATGTATGAGTGGGGCCTCAGGCAACCATGCTCTATCATTATGTATGAGTGGGGCCTCAGGCCATCATGTCTAGTATTATGTATGAGTGGGGCCTCAGGCCACCATATGCTCTATCATTATGTATGAGTGGGGCCTCAAGCCACCATTCTCTATCACTATGTATGAGTGGGGCCTCAGGCCACTATCTTCTATCATTGTGTAAGTGTGGGGCCTCAGGCAACCATCTTCTATCATTGTGTAAGTGCGGGGCCTCAGGCCACCATCTTCTATCATTGTGTAAGTGTGGGGCCTCAGGACACCATCTTCTATCATTATGTATGAGTGGGGCCTCAGGCCACCATGTTCTATCATTATGTATGAGTGGGGCCTCAGGCCACCATGTCTAGCATTATGTATGAGTGGGGCCTCAGGCCACCATGCTCTATCATTATGTATGAGTGGGGCCTCAGGCCACCATGCTCTATCACTATGTATGAGTAGGGCCTCAGGCAACCATCTTCTATCATTGTGTAAGTCTGAGGTCTCAGGCCACCATCTTCTATCATTGTGTAAGTGTGGGCCTCAGGCCACCATCTTCTATCATTGTGTAAGTGTGGGGCCTCAGGCCACCATGCTATATCATTGTGTAAGTGTGGGGCCTCAGGCCACCATCTTCTATCATTGTGTAAGTGTGGGGCCTCAGGCCACCATCTTCTATCATTATGTATGAGTGGGGCCTCAAGCCACCATTCTCTATCACTATGTATGAGTGGGGCCTCAGGCCACTATCTTCTATCATTGTGTAAGTGTGGGGCCTCAGGCCACCATCTTCTATCATTGTGTAAGTGTGGGGCCTCAGGCCACCATGCTCTATCATTATGTATGAGTGGGGCCTCAGGCCACCATCTTCTATCATTATGTATAAGTGGGGCCTCAGGCGACCATGCTCTATCATTATGTATGAGTGGGGCCTCAGGCCACCATGCCCTATCATTATGTATCAGTGGGGCCTCAGGCTACCATGTCTAGCATTATGTATGAGTGGGGCCTCAGGCCACCATGGTCTATCATTATGTATGAGTGGGGCCTCAGGCCATCATGTCTAGTATTATGTATGAGTGGGGCCTCAGGCCACCATATGCTCTATCATTATGTATGAGTGGGGCCTCAAGCCACCATTCTCTATCACTATGTATGAGTGGGGCCTCAGGCCACTATCTTCTATCATTGTGTAAGTGTGGGGCCTCAGGCGACCATCTTCTATCATTGTGTAAGTGCGGGGCCTCAGGCCACCATCTTCTATCATTGTGTAAGTGTGGGGCCTCAGGACACCATCTTCTATCATTATGTATGAGTGGGGCCTCAGGCCACCATGTTCTATCATTGTGTAAGTGTGGGGCCTCAGGACACCATCTTCTATCATTATGTATGAGTGGGGCCTCAGGCCACCATGTTCTATCATTATGTATGAGTGGGGCCTCAGGCCACCATGTCTAGCATTATGTATGAGTGGGGCCTCAGGCCACCATGCTCTATCATTATGTATGAGTGGGGCCTCAGGCCACCATGCTCTATCACTATGTATGAGTAGGGCCTCAGGCAACCATCTTCTATCATTGTGTAAGTCTGAGGTCTCAGGCCACCATCTTCTATCATTGTGTAAGTGTGGGCCTCAGGCCACCATCTTTTATCATTGTGTAAGTGTGGGGCCTCAGGCCACCATGCTATATCATTGTGTAAGTGTGGGGCCTCAGGACACCATCTTCTATCATTATGTATGAGTGGGGCCTCAGGCCACCATCTTCTATCATTGTGTAAGTGTGGGGCCTCAGGCCACCATGCTATATCATTGTGTAAGTGTGGGGCCTCAGGCCACCATCTTCTATCATTGTGTAAGTGTGGGGCCTCAGGCCACCATCTTCTATCATTATGTATGAGTGGGGCCTCAGGCCACCATCTTCTATCATTGTGTAAGTGTGGGGCCTTAGGCCACCATGCTCTATCATTATGTATTATTGGGGCCTCAGGCCACCATCTTTTATCATTGTGTAAGTTTGGGGCCTCAGGCCACCATCTTCTATCATTGTGTAAGTGTGGGGCCTCAGGACACCATCTTCTATCATTGTGTAAGTGTGGGGCCTCAGGACACCATCTTCTATCATTGTTTAAGTGTGGGGCCTCAGGACACCATCTTCTAGCATTATGTATGAGTGGGGCCTCAGGCCACCATGCTCTATCATTATGTATGAGTGGGGCCTCAGGCCACCATGCTCTATCATTATGTATGAGTGGGGCCTCAGGCCACCATGCTCTATCACTATGTATGAGTAGGGCCTCAGGCAACCATCTTCTATCAATGTGTAAGTCTGAGGCCTCAGGCCACCATCTTCTATCATTGTGTAAGTGTAGGCCTCAGGCCACCATCTTCTATCATTGTGTAAGTGTGGGGCCTCAGGCCACCATGCTATATCATTGTGTAAGTGTGGGGCCTCAGGACACCATCTTCTATCATTATGTATGAGTGGGGCCTCAGGCCACCATCTTCTATCATTGTGTAAGTGTTGGGCCTCAGGACACCATCTTCTATCATTATGTATGAGTGGGGCCTCAGGCCACCGTGCTCTATCATTATGTATGAGTGGGGCCTCAGGCCACCATGTCTAGCATTATGTATGAGTGGGGCCTCAAGCCACCATGCTTTATCACTATGTATGAGTGGGGCCTCAGGCCACCATGCTCTATCACTATGTATGAGTAGGGCCTCAGGCAACCATCTTCTATCATTGTGTAAGTGTGAGGTCTAAGGCCACCATCTTCTATCATTGTGTAAGTGTGGGGCCTCAGGCCACCATCTTCTATCACTGTGTAAGTGTGGGGCCTCAGGCCACCATGCTATATCATTGTGTAAGTGTGGGGCCTCATGCCACCATCTTCTATCATTGTGTAAGTTTGGAGCCTCAGGCCACCATCTTCTATCATTGTGCAAGTGTGGGGCCTCAGGCCACCATGCTCTATCATTATGTATGAGTGGGGCCTCAGGCCACCATGCTCTATCATTATGTATGAGTAGGGCCTCAGGCCACCATCTTCTATCATTATCTATGAGCGGGGTCTCAGGCCACCATCCTCTATCATTAGGCCTGTGTATGAGTGAGGCTCAGGCCACCATCTTCTATCATTATGTATAAGTGGGGCATCAGGCCACCATCTTCTATCATTGTGTAAGTGTGGGGCCTCAGGCCACCATCTCTATCACTATGTATGAGTGGGGCCTCAGGCCACCATGCTCTATCATTATGTATGAGTGGGGCCTCAGGCCACCATCTTCTATCATTATGTATGAGTGGGGCCTCAGGCAACCATCCTCTATCATTATATAAATGCGGGGCCTCAGGCCACCATCCTTTATCATCACGAACGAGTGGGGCCTCAGGAAAACCATCCTATATCATTATATATGAGTGGGGCTTCAGGCCATCATTCCCTATCACTGTGTAAATATGGGGACTCAGGCAACCATGTATCCTCTATCATTATGTAGGAGGAGGTGGAGGAGAAAGAGGAGGAGGAAGAGGAGAAGGAAGAGGGGAGGAAGAGGTAGAGGAGAAGGAAGAAGAAAGGTGGTGGCTGAGTAAAAGGTGGTGGAGGAGTGGAAGGAGAATATGTAATTTGTACCTGTTTTTTTAACGATTTTATAAATCGTTATATCGACTTATATAAGTCGATTTAACAACGTGTAATTCGTTATATCGACTTATAATAAGTCCATTTAATGACAAAACCTTGTACCGCGTTATATTAAGTTGTTTTAACAAGATATAAGTCGTTAAACTGACGTATTTTATCCCTTGTGCTGCTAAAACCGAATATTTGCATTTCACTAACAATTTCCTATATATATCGGTCCAAAAGTTATACCATATATCAATTTCACTAATAATCTGCATTTATTTTTTTGCCAGATAGCTAGACCATTGCCATAAAAAATGTGCAGTTTCAGGGGGTGATATGCCCTGACAAATTTCAACTTGACCAAATTAAAAATGGCCAACATGCAGCCATTAATAATTCTTAATCCGTTGATGACCAGTTCCGGATATGTAGCCTACGGGACTCCTGATTGTTCCCCCAGGACCAGTCGCGGATATTGATATGTTCGGAACTAAAAACAACTATAATACTATGACGTCATAAATTAATCATGTCTCAGCAAAATTACTGCAGCAATTTAATCTGGTCCTCAATGGGTTAATATGCGTAATATCTGGCAATATCTTCTAACATGACTAATGTGAAATATTTGTCATAAGATATAGTGTAGTCAACATTTGAAAAGTTTTAGTTAAAAGTCATTTACAAATGATGGTCCATGTTGTTCCGCTAATTGCGACCCACGACATTATTGTGCATGAACAATCTTCCACTCAATGGCTTGAACATTCACCTTGTGAAAATCAATCACCTCATTATGAAGAGTCACCAAGTCGCACACTGTTGATCAATCTTCTTGTCATGAACTCACGTCATTTATAAATAGGCAATTTACTGATCACCACCACTGTATTGGTAAATCAATGTGTAGTGTACATAACTCATCTATAAGATCAAGTAGTGACTGTAAGTATACTTCAAAGTAAAATATTTATCTTTTTGCGCATCACAATGTAAAAAGGATTTATCACAAATTATATGAAATCCGAACATATATTCATTCATTTTACCCTTTCAATGTTTATTGCTGCTGTGAAACATTCCTAAACAATACAATTTCTGTTCAGGATATATTAATTGAGGGCCATGATGTTGAAAGAAAAGATAGAACTCGGTGTGGGAAAGGGGGTCGGTCTATTGGTATGCATAATAAATAATATTGATTACACCAGACGGCGTGAATTCGAACGAAATGACATTGAAGTAATTTGGTTAGAGCTTTTATAAGTAGGAAAATACTAGTTTCTTTCACATATAGACCTCCAAATAAGCTCACTGTTCCATTTAATGTTTGGCTTAACTATTATGGAAGATGCCCTAGACATTGCCTGCTCTGAAAATAAGGGCATAATATTATTAGGTGACTTCAACAAAGATTTACTTCCTGACAGTAATCACCCGCATGTAAAATCATGGACAGTCTGTCAGATGTTGTATCAACAAGCACCTTGATTTATCATATACATGTCAATTCAAATGTAAATATCAAACATTCAGATGCCATTCAATGGTCAATTGGTGATCACTTTCCTGTATATTCCGCCATAGAAACTGACAATAATCATAAAAACAAAACTAATAACGAAATACTTGAAAACAGGAAACGTCAAAGGAAAACAGCCTGGTTGGATAATTCATGATTTAATTTACATGAGAGATTTAATTGGCAAAGCGCAAAGGACAACATATATATTACAAACATTTTAGAAACCGTACTATGCTGAGGGAAAATAAATCAAAATATCACGAGAAACGTGTGTAACCGTGCATAGATGATCCACGTAAACTTGTTTCTTCGTTTAAATAATTATGGAATTAAACAAATATCAGATAAATCAATTAATAAGATTGTTCCTGACAACAAAGAAGTCACTGACTTCAGAATAGTTGCAGAACATTTTAACAACCATTTCTATTATATTGTAGAGAAACATGTCACTGGCAGTGAATTGAAACAACACCCGTTTATTCCAACAAATTACGTAAACAATATGTCGATGATAAAGTACCAAATAAAACATACTTTTCAATTCCTCAAATAAGTCGTGAATTTGTCATAAAATATTAAAATAATATGGCAATTAAAAAGGTATAGGATTGGATGACATTCAGGCTCTATTTCCAAAAATTAACGGAACTCCAATTGATATCAGATTCAATGATGTAACTTAAGCATACAATCAGTACGTGGTTTCCTACATATGTGGAAACATGCCAAAGTAATTCCATTTTAGAAGAAAAAGTCCCAAAATTATGTAAATAATTACAGACCAATTTCTATTCTTCGAATTTCTTCCAAAATATTAGGAAAACATGTTTCAGTTTATTTGTACGGATACCTTTCCTCACACAATTTATTTAATAAAAGACAATCCGGGTTTAGAGCAAATCACTCATGCGAAAGTGCCTTAACTTGAGGAAAGTGCCTTAACTAATAGTTGAAGATGCTAAATTGGTGGGCGTTTTAATGATAGTACACTTTCGTGGAAAAAACAAGTTGCTCATGTAAAACAATGTGTCTCTTTTAAACTTTCACTTCTCCGTAGAATACACAAATATCGGACCAAGTCTAGTATTCTACTCCCGACCAATCGAAGAGTAGCTCAGCCTGTCACATGACGAGATCGGCTAATAATCTCTGTCATTCAGTTGTTATTTAAATTAAGTAGAATACCATCCTTGGGCCCAAGTTTTATTCCACAATTATTATATAAAACCCATCATAGAATATCGCTTTGGGGAGCTGGGTGTAGAGAGAATGAAAATGTCATAACGAAATTGCAAAAGAAAGCGACCCGACTAATATTAAATGCTGATCCATTATCACCAAGTAAAGAAATGTTAAAAAAAATATTGGTTCTCATTTAAAGAATTAGTCATGTATAAACAAGCTTGTCTGATTTTTAAAAGAAAAACAGACCAAGCACCTTCTTATATTCAAGATTTGTTTACAAATGTAACAGATTGTGTAAGTTATAGCCTCAGATCCTCTGCTCAGAATAAATTGTACCTTCCAAGAGCACATTCTAAATCCCTATTATACCTAGGTGTTAACATATTGAACTCAATTCCCAACGATATAAGATATACAGAATCTTTGTCCCAACTTAAAGTAGGGTGGGCATACCATAATTTACTATTAGATTAGATTATTTTTATTCTTATTATTCCCCAAATTATGATTATTATGATTGTTGTTGTTGTTGCTGTTGTTGTTGCTTGCTGTTGTTGTTGTTGCTGCTGCTGCTGCTGCTGTGCTGTTGTTGTTGTTGTTGTTGTTGTTGTTGTTGGTGGTGGTGGTGGTGGTGGTGGTGGTGGTGGCGGCGGTGGCGGTGGTGGTGGTGGTGTGATGTTGGTGTTGGTGCTCGAAAACCATTTATAAAGCGGTCCATCCAAAATTGTTCTACATCGCTGTACATACTAAAAACAGGATAAAATTAAAAGTAGGGGAAGCTATGTAAAAGTTAAGTAAAAGAACAGGTAGCATTTTTTAATCTATAGCTAAAACTTATAATACTGATTGTAAAGTTATAATATAGTAGCTGAAACTTATAATACTGATTGTAAAGTTATAATATAGTAAAATACATCGAATTAGAAAATAAGCTACAGACATCATGTAAATTCAATTGTACAGGTAAAAATATTAATAAGTTAATAAAATGGTGGATATTAATAAGTTAATAGCACGGTAGATATTAATTGGTTGATAAAATTATCTAGTAAAGAACAATGTTTTTAAAACTGTTTTTAAATGTGCAGTGCTGTCTATCAGTCGCATGTGTTCTGGAAGCTTGTTCCATAGCAGAGGAGCGGCATAAGTGAACGACCTGTTCTTATAATGTTTCTTGCCTGAAGGAGGTACCACAATAAATCTTGTGTCAGCTGAGTGGAGTGATCGTGCAGGATGATAAAGTGTTAAATAAATCTGCCAGATAAGCAGGAGCCAAGTTGTTGAGGCATTTAAATGTGAGAAAATAACCTTGTACTTAATGCGAGCGTGTACAAGTAGCCAGTGGAGCTCCTTTAGTGATGGTGTTATATAGTAACATTTGGAGCACTTCATGACCATCTTGGCACATGCATTCTGTACAGACGCAGCTGCTTTAGTGGTCTGGCAGACCGCAAAGAAGATTGTTGCAATTATCCAGACGCGATATCACAAGCACATAAACAAGCAGCTTGGTGCTCTGACGATCAAGGTATTTTCGGATACGACCAATGGCACAGAGGTGGTTTGAGGCAGCTCGTGGCATACCTGTGATATGCTTGCTGCGTGATATGGTGGTATCAAAAATCACACCCAGATTCATTGCGATCTTAGATAGTGATATCCTGCTTTTCTTCCTACTGTCACACTTCGAGGGAGTTTAATAGAGTACTTTTAGGATGAGATAAAATGAATTCTATTTTGTCATCGTTATACCGCATCCACTCCCTGATGTCAGCCACACACCGCTCCACTTTACTAATGTCCACTGTCTGTGAAGATTTGTTGTCACGACAGAGCTCCATGAAAAGTTGTGCATCATAAGCATACATATGGTACGACAGACCGTGACTTCTGATGATACGAGCCAGAGGAATAGTGAATATTGAAAACAGGAAAAGACTAAGTACAGAGCCTTGGGGGATCCCACATGTCAGCAGAGTGTTTTTTGACAGCTTTTCTGATATGCTTGACTCCTGTCTCTGAGATAGCACTCCATCCACCTCAGACAATCTCCTGTAATGTCGACCCTGTGTTGGAGTGTGTGAAGCAGGATGCCAGCGTCGATATATATAGTACCAAGTGAAGCGCTCAGGTTGAGAAGAAAGAGTGCTGCTCCTTTGCGTTTGTTGGTAATGTGCAGGATATGATTCTAAAGTTTTAGCAGGGCTGTTTCGATGCCAAAGTAATGCCTGTAGGCTGATTGCAAAGGCTCTCGAAGGCTGTCACGTTGGAGATGAGAGCAATAAGACGGGCAGCCACCACTTTCTGAGTCAACTGGGTTTCTGAGTCAACTTGGACACAAAAGAGAGGTTTGATACAGGTCGGTGATACAGTTTTTTTACAGGTAGGTTTTTTTTATAATGATGTTATTATTACCTGCTTCATCTTAGATGGCATACCACAGGTAAGGGACTTGCTGACTATATCAGTGAGTGTTGGTATTACCAGAGTCTCGCATTGCCTCAGTAGGCCTAGGTGTGATGGTACTGGGTCAAGATAGCAAGTTCTTTGCTCAGACGATCTCAGAAGCTTGTTGAATATATTGAATATATATTTCAACATGGAGTGTGAGACTTGTTCTTCTCCACTGCTTTTTCAAGTTTCATCCCTTGGCTTTCGCCAGTTTGGTGTTGGTGATAAACCATGGACACTCTGATCTGGTGGTGATGGTGCGTTGAGTGACAGGGGCATGATTATCTTGGAGCTTTCTCAGAGTAGTGTTGTAGAGTTCATAAGCCTCAGTGTCACTGACCAAAGCTCTTATGTGTTGTTGAAGCTGAGAGGCGCTGATGCTGTCAGAGAAGGCCTGGGTGTCTATGGCTTTTAGCATCCTCGTGCTTACACTCACTTTTGCTTTAGTCGGTGCTGTCGAATGCAAAAGGTGAAGTGAAGCGTACGGCAAAGTAATCAATCCTTACAGAGTGGTCAGCTGTGACGTTAAGCACTGGTAGCTCCCCGCACGCTGTAATGCCAGGTTCCAGTGTATGACATTTAGCATGAGTCGCAACCTTGACATGCTAAACGAGTACAGGAGTGTACATAACTGTTTAACAATAGTAGATAATGAGAGACAATGGTGACCTGAGGCACTACACTCACACAATGATAGAGATTAGTGGCCTGATGCCCCACTTATACACAATGATAGATATAATGGTGGTCTGAGGCCCCACCTACACAATGATAGAGGATGGTGGCCTGAGGCCCCACTTATACATAATGATAGATATAATGGTGGCCTGAGGACCCACACTTGCACAATGATAGAATATGGTGGCCTGAGGCCCCACTCATACATAATGATAAAGCATGGTGGCCTGAGGCCCCACTCATACATAACGATAGAGCATGGTGGCCTGAGGCCCCACACTTACACAATGATAGAAGATGGTGGCCGGAGGCCCCACTCATACATAAAGATAGAGGATGGTGGCCTGAGGCCCAATACTTACACAATGATGGAAGATGATGGTCTGAGGCCCCACTCATACATAATAATAGAGAATAGTGGCTTGAGGCCCTTCTCATACATAATGATAAAAGATAGTGGCCTGAGGCCCCACTCATACAAAATGATAAAGCATGGTGGCCTGAGGCCCCACTCATACATAATGATAGAGCATGCATGGTGGCCTGAGGCCCCACTCATACATAATGATAAAGATGGTGGCCTGAGGCCCCACACTTACACAATGATAGAAGATGGTGGCCTGAGGCCCCACTCATACATAATGATAGAGCATGCATGGTGGCCTGAGGCCCCACTCATACATAATGATAAAAGATGGTGGCCTGAGGCCCCACACTTACACAATGATAGAAAATGGTGGCCTGAGGCCCCACTCATACACACTGATAGAATGTGCATGCATGGTGGCCTGAGGCCCCACTCATACATAATTAAAGAAGATGGTGGCCTGAGGCCCCACTCATACATAATAATAGAGAATGGTGGCTTGAGGCCCTTCTCATACATAATGATAAAAGATAGTGGCCTGAGGCCCCACTCATACAAAATGATAGAGCATGGTGGCCTGAGGCCCCACTCATACATAATGATAGAGATGGTGGCCTGAGGCCCCACACTTACACAATGATAGAAGATGGTGGCCTGAGGCCCCACTCATACATAATGATAGAGCATGCATGGTGGCCTGAGGCCCCACTCATACATAATGATAGAGATGGTGGCCTGAGGCCCCACACTTACATAATGATTGAAGATGGTGGCCTGAGGCCCCACTCATACATAATGATAGAGCATGCATGGTGGCCTGAGGCCCCACTCATACATAATGATAGAAGATGGTGGCCTGAGGCCCCACACTTACACAATGATAGAAGATGGTGGCCTGAGGCCCCACTCATACATACTGATAGAATGTGCATGCATGGTGGCCTGAGGCCCCACTCATACATAATTAAAGAAGATGGTGGCCTGAGGCCCCACTCATACATAATAATAGAGAATGGTGGCTTGAGGCCCTTCTCATACATAATGATAAAAGATAGTGGCCTGAGGCCCCACTCATACAAAATGATAGAGCATGGTGGCCTGAGGCCCCACTCATACATAATGATAGAGATGGTGGCCTGAGGCCCCACTCTTACACAATGATAGAAGATGGTGGCCTGAGGCCTCACTCATGCATAATGATAGAGCATGCATGGTGGCCTGAGGCCCCACTCATACATAATGATAGAGATGGTGGCCTGAGGCCCCACACTTACACAATGATGGAAGATGGTGGCCTGAGGCCCCACTCATACATAATGATAGAGCATGGTGGCCTGAGGCCCCACACTTACACAATGATAGACGATGATGGCCTGAGGCCCCACTCATACATAATGATAGAGAATGGTGGCTTGAGGCCCTACTTATACATAATGATAAAAGATAGTGGCCTGAGGCCCCACTCATACATAATGATAAAAGATGGTGGCCTGAGGCCCCACACTTACACAATGATAGAAGATGGTGGCCTGAGGCCTCATACATAATGATAGAGGATGGTGGCCTGAGGCCCCACTCGTACATAATGATAGAAGATGGTGGCCTGAGGCCCCACTCATACATAATGATAGAAGATGGTGGCCTGAGGCCCCACACTTACACAATGATAGAAGATGGTGGCCTGAGGCCTCATACATAATGATAGAGGATGGTGGCCTGAGGCCCCACTCATACATAATGATAGAAGATGGTGGCCTGAGGCACAACACTTACACAATGATAGAAGATGGTGGCCTGAGGCCCCACTCGTACATAATGAAAAAAGGTGATGGCCTGAGGCCCCACTCATACATAATGATAGACAATGGTGGCTTGAGGCCCTACTCATACATAATGATAAAAGATAGTGGCCTGAGGCCCCACTCATACATAATGATAGAAGATGGTGGCCTGAGGCCCCACACTTACACAATGATAGAAGATGGTGGCCTGAGGCCTCATACATAATGATAGAGGATGGTGGCCTGAGGCCCCACTCATATATAATGATAGAATATGGTGGCCTGAGGCCTACACTCATACATAATGATAGAGATGGTGGACTGAGGCCTCACACTTACACAATGATAGAAGATGATGGCCCGAGGCCCCACTCATACATAATGATAGAAGGTGCATGGTGGCCTGAGGCCCCACTCATACATAATGATGGAAGATGGTGGCCTGAGGCCCCACTCATACATAATTAAAGAAGATGGTGGCCTGAGGCCCCACACTTACACAATGATAGAAGATGGTGGCCTGAGGCCCCACTCATACATACTGATAGAATGTGCATGCATGGTGGCCTGAGGCCCCACTCATGCATAATTAAAGAAGATGGTGGCCTGAGTCCCCACACTTACACAATAATAGAAGATGGTGGCCTGAGGCCCCACTCATACATAATGATTAAAGATGGTGGCCTGAGGCCCCACTCATACATAATGATAGAAGATGGTGGCCTGAGGCCCCACACTTACACAATGATATAATATGGTGGCCTGAGGCCCCACTCATACATAATGATAGATATGGTTGCCTGAGGCACCACTCATAGATAATGATAGAAGATGGTGGCCTGAGGCCCCACTCATACATACTGATAGAATGTGCATGCATGGTGGCCTGAGGCCCCACTCATACATAATTAAAGAAGATGGTGGCCTGAGGCCCCACTCATACATAATAATAGAGAATGGTGGCTTGAGGCCCTTCTCATACATAATGATAAAAGATAGTGGCCTGAGGCCCCACTCATACAAAATGATAGAGCATGGTGGCCTGAGGCCCCACTCATACATAATGATAGAGATGGTGGCCTGAGGCCCCACTCTTACACAATGATAGAAGATGGTGGCCTGAGGCCTCACTCATGCATAATGATAGAGCATGCATGGTGGCCTGAGGCCCCACTCATACATAATGATAGAGATGGTGGCCTGAGGCCCCACACTTACACAATGATGGAAGATGGTGGCCTGAGGCCCCACTCATACATAATGATAGAGCATGGTGGCCTGAGGCCCCACACTTACACAATGATAGACGATGATGGCCTGAGGCCCCACTCATACATAATGATAGAGAATGGTGGCTTGAGGCCCTACTTATACATAATGATAAAAGATAGTGGCCTGAGGCCCCACTCATACATAATGATAAAAGATGGTGGCCTGAGGCCCCACACTTACACAATGATAGAAGATGGTGGCCTGAGGCCTCATACATAATGATAGAGGATGGTGGCCTGAGGCCCCACTCGTACATAATGATAGAAGATGGTGGCCTGAGGCCCCACTCATACATAATGATAGAAGATGGTGGCCTGAGGCCCCACACTTACACAATGATAGAAGATGGTGGCCTGAGGCCTCATACATAATGATAGAGGATGGTGGCCTGAGGCCCCACTCATACATAATGATAGAAGATGGTGGCCTGAGGCACAACACTTACACAATGATAGAAGATGGTGGCCTGAGGCCCCACTCGTACATAATGAAAAAAGGTGATGGCCTGAGGCCCCACTCATACATAATGATAGACAATGGTGGCTTGAGGCCCTACTCATACATAATGATAAAAGATAGTGGCCTGAGGCCCCACTCATACATAATGATAGAAGATGGTGGCCTGAGGCCCCACACTTACACAATGATAGAGAATGATGGCCTGAGGCCCCACATTTCGCCTACACAATATGATGAAGAATGGTGGTCTGAGGCATTCACTTAAGTAGCTACTTATGTGCAGCCTAGCTATTCACCCGATGATAATGTGAATAACGTTGAACCACCATCGCATTTTTTTCAGAATGAAATTGGGCCGACAAAGAGTGCAGTAGGCCAACATTAAACCAATATCAGGTCAATGGAGGGTACTAGGTAAATGGTAGACTCTATGCTCAGGCTACAAAGTTTGTGCATTTATTCTTAGATAGGTACGTTACTTGTTTTATGTATAAAAATAGTAGGCTATAGGGTCTACAGACTAGTGAAATAATTATTTTTAACATGTACTTTAAAAAATTCGCTTCGCGGATGTATACATTCAAACAAAATATGAGTAAAGAGGTTTGTGTGGCATGGTGGCCTGAGGCCACCATTCAGCGATGTAAACTGCGGGCTGCGTGTTGAACGTAGCCTCGATCGTGGAGTGAACGTGTACTAAAAGGAAATTGCTCTGTTCCTCAAAACATGTACATAAATTAAGAGCCCGGTTTTCGGTATCCAAGCCATTCCCGACATATCCGACCAGCGGTGGATGCGAGGTTCGCGATACGGGCAAAAACTCCTAATACTAGTACATGTAGCTGACAAACGTCATCAGGTCAGAGCCAAAAACACCATCATGGTGTTAATGAAACAATGCTATGGACCTTTTGCTATCATGACAACCCGGAGAGTCCACCCCTTCTAAAGCGTCAGTTAATAAAAAAAAACAATTCTACGCGAGATGCGCTGTGCTGATGCAATTCAAATTCTGCAAAATTGCAAATGCTTCATGCAGTTGCAATCTCGCGTGGAATGACATTCCTGAATCATAGACTATTCCGCTGGTTACCGAGCGGCTGCTGCAAAGATTTATGCTTTTAAAATGTATATCGTTCATTCTGTTGCAAACACCGGAATATTAACTCGATGCGCTAGCCATTTGTTGAGGCGATTGCTCTGGAAATAGGTATTTTTATTATCCTATGTCTTTCTTACCAAAGCTTATTGTCCCTTTCCTTCTCAACGCTTGTAGAACAATAAACAAACAAGACAAATTGTGAGGTTCGTAACTCGTTTGTAACTGCGTGCAATATTTAGTTTAACCCTATAACCGCCAAATTATTCAATCTGAATTTTCACCCACCTGAAGTTGTGTCTTGCTGACGCGATCCACAACTTCAAGTGAGTAAAAATTATTCAGATTTGACAAAATGGAGGGTAACTGTTTTCAAATCTTGCTGATTAATGTCACATTTATCTTTAACATGTTTAAAAGGTGGTACTTAATGTGCTAATAAAAAGTAAAAACCCGAATATATGCGGCACCGGCGGTTGAAGGGTTAAATAATGTGGCATAAATAAATCACGATACCTCTTGTAGATAGATATGCTCATTAACCCTCTCGCCGCTAAATTATGTAATTGGAATTTTACCCACTTGACGTTGTGTCTCGCTGACGCGATCCACAACTTCGGGTGAGTGAAAATTATTTAGATTTGACAAAATGAAGGTCAACCATTTTAAAATATTGCTGACTGGTGTGACGTTTTAAGTTCAAGATGTTAAAAAACTAGTATTTGATGTGCTAATAAAAAATGAAAAAAAAGACACAACATAATCGGCACCGGCGCTGTTAAAACAATAGATTTGTAGTTTATATGCTGGCAATTTGGTTGTGATTCTTTTGTGAAGTATATTATTATACATGTACTACGATCCACAATCAGAGTAATTGACTGTGTCACTATCCCACCACTGTCACATACACTGCCCGTGTCACTGTAGACATGCTGTGTTACTGTCATGTCCCACATATACTGACTGTGTCACTGTCACACATCACATACACTGCCCGTGTCACTGTCACACATCACATACACTGACTGTGTCACTGTCACATCACATACACTGACTGTGTCAATGTCACACATCACATACACGGACTGTGTCACTGTCACATCACATACACTGACTGTGTCAATGTCACACATCACATACACTGACTGTGTCACTGTCACACATCACATACACTGACTGTGTCACTGTCACACATCACATACACTGACTGTGTCACTGTCACATCACATACACTGACTGTGTCACTGTCACATCACATACACTGACTGTGTCACTGTCACACATCACATACACTAACTGTGTCGCTGTCACATCACACATACACTGACTGTGTCGCTGTCACACATCACATACACTGACTGTGTTACTGTCACACATCACATACACTGACTGTGTCACTGTCACATCACACACACTGACTGTGTCAGTGTCACACATCACATACACTGACTGTGTCACTGTCACATCACACATACACTGACTGTGTCACACAGCACACACACTGACTGTGTCAGTGTCACATCACATATACTGACTGTGTCACTGTCATACATCACATACACTGACTGTGTCACTGTCACATATCACATACACTGACTGTGTCACTGTCACATCACACATACACTGACTGGGTCACACATCACATACACTGACTGTGTCAGTGTCACACATCACATACACTGACTGTGTCACTGTCACATCACATACACTGACTGTGTCACTGTCATACATCACATACACTGACTGTGTCACTGTCACATATCACATACACTGACTGTGTCACTGTCACACATCACTTACACTGACTGTGTCACTTTCACACATCACATACACTGACTGTGTCAATGTCACACATCACATACACTGACAGTGTCACTGTCACATCACATACACTGACTGTGTCACTGTCACATCACATACACTGACTGTGTCACTATCACATCCCACATACACTGACTGTGTCACTGTCACACATCACATACACTGACTGTGTCACTGTCACATCACATACACTGACAGTGTCACTGTCACATCACATACACTGACTGTGTCACTATCACATCCCACATACACTGACTGTGTCACTGTCACATCACATACACTGACTGTGTCACTGTCACATCACATACACTGACTGTGTCACTGTCACATCACATACACTGACTGTGTCACTATCACATCCCACATACACTGACTGTGTCACTGTCACATCACATAGACTGACTGTGTCACTGTCACACATCACACACACTGACTGTGTCACTGTCACACATCACATACACTGACTGTGTCACTGTCACATCACATACACTGACTGTGTCACTGTCACACATCACATACACTGACTGTGTCACTGTCACACATCACATACACTGACTGTGTCACTGTCACATCCCACATACACTGACTGTGTCACTGTTACACATCACATACACTGACTGTGTCATTGTCACACATCACATAGGCTTTCAGACGTTGAACCAGCCTTGAACCAGTATTGGAATAACGGCCCTTCCTCACATGAGAGGCGACAATTCCTTAACCCCTCTGAGATTGAATGAGTTGTGGACCTTTCCACGTCCTAATGGCCAGCGGATTAACGCTTCAACCCGGGCTATAAATGTCCCAGCTCTCGGAGATTTATAACACATGGACAACGCCTGTCTTAACACTCTGCCGCGCGAAGGCAAACAACAGTAACTGCTTACTTTTCTAGTAAGCAGTTACTGCTGTTTACCTTTGGAAGCGAACGCATTCAATATCACAGTCAAGTGCATTTGAGCTGTGTTGGTTGCAATTTATTTGAAATAACCACGGTGGAAATTTGATTTTGTTGTTGGCTCATAGAAGTCATCTGATAATTTTGATGAATTTATCTCAATAACTCTGATGCAAATCAGATTAACTAACGTGATGTGTTTAGTTTGATCCGAGCCCAATGGCGGCATAAATGCCCATTGACTGAATTGTCTGCTTTTTGAAAACTTAAACATTGCATTGTTAAACTTGGCTCATGCTATATGGACCCACGACAGCCAAAGCGACCTCTCACGATGTACTGGCGACTAAAAAGGTGTGTTATGTCTGGAGGGTTTTGGTGCTGATATCGAACACCCGATATTGTGATAATCATGGCCGAAATTCCACAGCCTGTCTGATGTTCCACAGACGATTAGTCGGTGAGAAGTCAGCGATTAAAATTGGTAACAATTCACGTATTTTAAAACAGAGCATACACTTTGCAATCAAATACCGAACATACTATTACATGTATGTAGCCTAGACCTTTGTTATATCAATACATTGCGTATACATCGACGATGTGTACACGAGCATGGATGAAGTAACGATAATAGTTTATGTCTGCGATATGCACAAGATTGTACGCGACATTTTTGGACGTGACTCCAAAAAACATCAAGAGAACTTGAACTGACATTTCGTTCTCGATGTCCAGATGTCTTGATGTGGCAAAAAATGAAATGAATCGGGCCTTAGGCCACCTTTGTGCACATATAGGCTAAACTGGGTCAGGAGAACCTCCTGAAGATGGTGAGATGATTGAGATGACACTGTCCTCCAGACACAGGATTCAAAATTCGAGTCCTGGCGGTTTGTAGCCAAGCACGCTACCGCTCGGTCACGGAGGCTCCCCACAATATTGATTTTCACACGTGGATGGGGAAGAAACATTTTTGTTTCTTTCAAACCGCCAAGACCGGGAGCCGAACCCCGAACTCTGGCGTGAAAGGCAGTGGTGCTAACCACTACCCTAAGGCTCCCGCCCGTCTTGATGTGGCAAGCCGATTACTCGCGTATGGCACTGAGCGTTCGCCGAGCTATTGTGGCTTTGTGGCGATGTCCAGGCGAGGTTCGAAAGCATTAAAGCTCGGTGGATACATGAGATATTTTTATCAATTGAAGCTAATAATTGCCTTTATTGGCCGAACTTACAGGTTCTTTTAAAGCGCAATTATATTGACTTTTTAATATAGAGCAACACGAGATCCATTTAAACTGACATTGCGTCAGCAAGTGAATGAAAAAAATATCAAGAAGTAGCGTAATGCACTTAAATAATTGACAATCAGTCATAATTAGGCATTCGAGCTAGACATAATTCAGACATTATGAGAAGGCTCAAGTTTTTGAATGGCTCCTTGGGGATGATCACTCTATGGAATTGAAATAAAGTAAAACGGCCATTTGGAAATGTTAGGCGTAACATTTTAAGCGCCAGGTTATTTAATAGAAATGTTCACCCTGACGCGATCCAGATCTTCAAGTGAGTGGAAATTAATTAGATTAAATTGTGTGGAATGGGATGCAAATTGCTGCTAGGCAACACGCTCCACATTCAAAAGACGTTATTATAAGAGCTTTTACCCCCTACAACGCTGATATATTTTTGTTAATCCATTGAGACAAAAGGATCTGTTGCAATTTGATATCATCATAAATGGCTTAGTTGGCTCTATTCATTTGAATTACTATGGCATGGGTCTCCGGCCGTTATAAATTTTTAACCATTTCAGCGCGGGGATCGATTTTAGACGGTATAATCTGACGTCTACAGACGTCAGTTTTCTGATGTCTAAATATCTGCAGACGATAAAACACGTCACTTGCGCTTAAAGGGTTTTAAAATGCAAAAAATCGCTTCGCATCCAGCTGGGCAGAATTGGATTTGCTAATATTATAAGGGCAAGGTGCGAGCAAGAGAAGACTTGTCTGTGCAATGTGATGACCATATCAGGATACCCCCCCCCCCCCCGGGTAGTATTGTCCGGATATTTTTTATATGGTTGCTCTGGGCGTCGGGGGAGATTTTGTTGGTTTAATGTTGGCCCAGCATCAAACCAGCGCTGGGTGAACGTCTCCTGTCCTCTGTGCCCCCCCCCCCAGCGGAGGGATACACACGCCGCCGCGTCTATGACAAATAAATAACCGACGTTCTTGATCCGATTAGCATGAGCCATCACTGAGTGTCTCCGGGCAAATTGACGCCAGGCATAAATCCGGACGTATTGCTCGACGTTCTTAAACCGACAAATAACTTCGGTTTATCATAGACCTCTAATTAATTATGTGGGTTTATTTAATGCATGGAGTCAATTTAAATAATCAGCATTGATTGCGCGATCGTGGTGGATCGTTGTAATAAGTGAAGTTCTAATGTGTTTCTCCACGCACTTAAACCGAGCAATAACGTCGATTTATTCTCGGGGTAACGTAAATTTAAATAATCAGCATTGATTGCGTGGGCATTATATTTTCATGTAAATTTTCCAGGCAAAAAAAGAAAGAACACAATTATTCTCTCGCTCCGTCCATGGAAGGCAATGTTATAAGATCTAACGTGTGCCCAAGTCCATCGGTGTATTGTATAGGCCTATAGCGAAGTGATATCAAAGACCATTGTAGATGGTCTTTGGTGATATTGCTATATGTCGCTTTTTGCACAATCATGCATGGCAATATCGCGACAGACGAAAGCCCAAACTAGACTTTTTACTCTGCAAAGACGTAAAACCCATGTTTGGTTTTGCACAGCAGCACAGGGTTGCGATGCTGTGCTTCATCCCGCTGAACACGTTATACTCAACCGATGCCATCCCAGCAGACATACGACGTTGAATTATTGTTGGTTTTCCGTTGATCCAGCGTCGTAGATGGTGGACCAACATTAAACACAGCAGACACAAAACGTTGAATCAATGTTGGTTTAACGTTGGTCCAGCGTCGTAGGATCAACGTTAAGCTAACATTGATTCAACGTCGTCTTGTGTCTGCTGGGATCTCTGTCCTACCAGGTACTCATTTACAGCTGAGTCAAGTGAAGCATGTGAGGATAAAGTGCCTTGCCCAGGGACACAAGCATTGAAACGATGTCCCATCGTTGAGAGGGTTTTTACTGTGTTGTGGTGTCACTATGAGACGTATATCGCTATCAGTTCATATCTCACTCTTCCGCTGTAGTTCGAACTGCAATGCATGGCAGTAATGCTACGTCACGTGTCACTGATGTCACGTGATCGTGCGTGGTAATACAAACGTTGTTCATTTGTCGTGATAATGGGATATGGGAATATAGGCCTACAGCACTCGTCCAATCAATAAGGTGTTCGCCTAAAGGCTAACACCTTATATGGACGAGTGCTGTAGTGTTCCCATATCGCACTAAAATCAAGGAAATGAACACTACACCGTTTGCATATCTTATAGGTTTGCGTAAAGTGGTGACGTTCCACCAATACAAGGACGTACTATAGTATAAATTTGAGCATATCAAAAGTTAGACCATAATAATAATATAATCACTTTAAATGTACGTTTACAAAGTAAATATTGAATATGCTACATGGGAAAATCCTAAACCCGCCACAAAACCCACACTCCTTTACCTGTTGCGTATTATCTAGTTTAGGACTCGTCTCTTAAGAACGTTAGGCCTACTGTTTGACAAAGTAATGCCAAAAAATGATGGAACCTAACTACCATAAGTAACGCATTGTCCAACCAGATAATCCGTGCGCGGTGTCCCTCCATCCTGAGACGCAAGATGTTGCCCTCACGCCGGATCAACGTTGATCCAACGTCTCCGACGTTGGATCAACTATGGTCCGGCGTGCAGGCAGCGTCCTGTGTCGGCTGGACATTATAACAGATCCCCCCCCCCATCGCCGAACCAGCAGTCTATAATGCAATCTTTCGCGTCATTTAATCCAATCTCGGCACATTGTGGACCTGTGGCCCCGGGCTGGTCTCTTCCTGTCTGATCCTTCGGGTCTTGTGGTCGCAAGAGCCGTTGGTTAAGCGTTGGCCTGACACTGGCCCATGTTGGCTCCCCAGGGAGCCGGTCGCTGACCCGTCTCTTGGACTTCGTTCGACCAAGGATATTAGAGCAGTTCTAGTATCTTTGGTTCGACATTGTTGGAATCGTCGTCAGATGCTGGTGGCCTGGTTGGAATAGTCTGAGATGACTTGAACGGATTGTTCAGCACCAGAGGGCGAGTGTAAAAAGTGGAATCGCGCTAATATAGCCTGAACTCTAGTTAGGCTAGAAACTATGGTGTCTCTTTCGTGGGTTGTTATTGAACAATAGTGAATGGCATTTTTAATAGGTGTTATAATATCATGAATAACAATATTGGGATCTCAAGATATGCTAAACCGCTTTTAATGTTTAGAAGGTGGTAAATAAAAATGAATATAATTGGGACCGAAGGATAGAGCGTTAGACATGTTAGATCAATCGGCACCATTATGAAGCCATGTATACTTAGATTGAAATAACAATAACATAATTATTATGGCGAACACAAAAACATAAAATATGTAAATAGTAGGCCTATGCATGACTTGACCTTGAAAAGTACTATGTCGTCTTCTTCAGGACGTCAAAATAATGCAATTAATTCTGATATGTAAAGAAGCCAATGTTTCCCGGGAAAAAATATGGAAATAAACCAAAACGTCATCAGCGATGTATGTGTATAATGATCGTTCTAAGTTGTACATTATTTGCACATGGTTATCGGCCTATATAATGTACCTGATATACTTGAAACAACTCAATTCTATTTTTTTCTGGAAAATGATAGAAACATATATTTAGAACCCTGTACCTGAAAAATATTCCAATTTTCTTCTAACCCCTAGGTTACTCTACAGTGACGCACATCTAAAATGTCCTACTTCCGTTTTGTTTTAGTTTCGAGGTGTACGGTTACACTTTTTTAAATGAACATTTTTGCATAAAATTACAAACAATTTGCATTGCTTTCTAAACCAAAAACAATTGACCTGCTCACGATGTATATTTCAGCGAAATAACGAAAAATTTAACGGGTGTTTTGTTTTCAATGTTATAGGACTGGACGTCTAAATGACGGGAGGTCACCGCAAAGTGAACTTGAATTATCCACACTTGGCGGGCTAACTGAATTACTGGGAGGCCAGGAGCGATCTGAAGAGCAGAAAAACGAGGCTACAGCTCTGCCCTGCAAAGCCATAAGGCAGTAACTGCTCGCTTTTCGAGTAAGTAGTTACTGCCTTTTCGGCTTTCCACGGCAGAGCTAGACTGGCATCCAGGTCTCGTTCAGTTCTCGCTGTGTCACGTCCACGCCAGTTCGTGAGGGTCATCTGTTTGAAATTTAACGTGAGTTGATGGTGATCGCCGGGTTCGCTTTGGTACCGTAAATGAAGTTAGTGAGCCGCTGGGACAACTGCCATCAAACTGGGAGACAACTGCTGCAAGAAAAGCCCCATCGCCACCTTTCTGCTTCAGAATATGACTGCAGCTTCCGTGGCCCAACATCTTTATCATGTTTATGCAAATATGGCTCTTATTATCTATTACCCACCTGGTTCAAGAATTCCCTACAATACAATACAAATCCAAAATGCAGTAACTTATTATTTGAAAGGTAAGCGGTTGCTCCATTTTTGTTTTGCATGGCAGTATGCACCACTTCTACTGGCGTGCACAGGCAAATAACATTAACTTGTCTACTTTTCAAGTTATTGGTTAATGCTCTTTGCCTTTGCAGAACAGTCTAATCCACGGCATGTTGGCCCGAGAAAACTTCTAACTATCATCTATCTGTCCAAGATTCCTTGCGCTGTCTAAACGTGAAGCTGCAAGAAAACCGCTACTGTCACGTATTCTGCCTTGCAAAGTCGCCAAAAGGTGGTGACTGCTTACTTGAAACGTGAAGGGTTATTGCATTCTACAGAGTAGTATTGACCTGAAGAGGCTGACGCATTTCTGGCTCATCACTTACCACAGGAAACCTTACACTACCACCTTCCTGTCTCAACTTGTTTCTACATGACACATCTACTCTGCTCTGCAAAGCCAAAATGCAGTGCCTGCTTACTTGTAAAGTAAGCAGACACTGCCTTTTGGCTTTGCACGGCAGTTCTGTCAGCTTATCTGATGAAAAAAACGCTGAATATTTTCTGACTCAGCATATCCATCTACTTGAACGACAAGCCCCGCAGCCACATTTATGACACAACACCTGGCTACAGAAAACACTTATTATTACTACTTTCTCGCAGTTGTTACTTCAAACGCATTTTTCAACAGTAGGTTCTAGAGGTTACTCACCTTAATCTAAAGATAATAAACTATCCGAATTCATAAAATAATAGAGAACATTACATCAAATAAACGCTGAAAACGACCACATTTTCATAAACTCAAAACGACTATATTCTAGTGGATTATGGTCTATTTCATCACATTAGTTTTATTCTAAACAGTCCACATGCTGTGCATGCATGTGAAATATATGAAGGTTACGTTCACATCCTTGACGTTATCATTTTCTTGCACATCATTGTGTTGTTTGACTTGCCTCGCTTTTTAAGTGGACTTCCTGTATTGCCTCTTCTGGCCAGTCATTTCCTGTCACCATGCACAGTCGTGCTCATGCGAACAGCAGTAACTGCTTACTTTTCAAGTGAGCAGATACTTCACCCCTTTTAAGTAAGCAGTTACTTCCTTTGTGGGGTGATGTTGTAAATGACATACTCCTGATTATTTGTCTGGTGACATTTGAAAGCAAGCCATACAGCGTCGTGGCACGCACCCCGTCTGACCCATCAGGGCATGCAGAGAAAAACAAAAGCGAACAGCAGTAGCTGCTTACTTGTAAAGTGAGTTGCTGCTACTGTTTGTCTTTCAGGGACACAACAGCAGCATAATCCATGTAACTTGTCCTGCAATTGCGATTATAACACTAGAGTTTGGATAAACAGTGAGAAAATATAAATTCGTGCAGAAAAAACGACTCGAACACTTGCATTGTACAAAAGAAGCATAAAAAACTCATCTACCAATAAAAGTGAATTCAACACAGTAGGTACTTTACGAAGGTGGCAACGAAGAAGGGCCAAATGTTGTACCAGCATGGAAACTGGTGGACCAATGCTCGATCATGCAAAGGCAAACAACTATAACTGCGTAATCATAAGACACTGAAATATTGTTTGTGTAAACCATGGAAACCAAAGGGTTTTGTTCCATTTGAGGTCATCATTTTGAATGCCTTATTTAGCTCTTTCCGTTGCATTTAAATACCTACACTCTAAACAACATAGGTTCTCTAAAAAGAACCCTTTAGTACTATTACCATGCAACCCCAGGAGAACCCTGCAAGGGTTCTTCTGGGGTCGCATGGTAATAGTACTGAAGGGTTCCTCTCAAAGAACCGATATTGTTTAGAGTGTATGTTATGGTTCTACGGTCATTAGAAATATTTTAATTCATTCAGTGCGGGGACCGTTTTCAAACGTCAGATTCTGACGTATAAAGACGGTCCCCGCACTGAAAGGTTTAATTATAAAGTAAGCAGTTACTGCTTTTTCCCTTTGCATGATCTTATTGTTATCATCGTAAAGGAGTGTTATGTCTGCATGTAAAAGACGTATGTCTGCGTGGACAGAAGAGATCAGGGAAAGTTGCACGTCCAGCCGTTCTGTCCCCCTGTATCCAGGTCCGTGTCAGGGCGTAAATACAGGCATAAGTCCGCTGAAATCCAGACGGGTAAAAAGAATTCCTGGCGAGCTGGCCGCCCCAGACGGGTGACCGCCGACTTCCGCTCTGGCAGCCAATTAATTACCTTTTCTCATGCTCTAGTTTTCAATGTGCCAACATCCCAGCAAACGGATGGATTTTGACCCATGCTGGCTTAATGTTGGGCCAGCGTCTTCGACTCTGGCCCAACATTAAGCCAGCATGGGCAAAGTCTCCAGTTTGTTGGGATACCACAAACGGATCGGATCGTGTGTTGCATAATTGTACACATGTAGCTTCATTGGGACAAGGAAAAGTTATGTACAGAATTCAATGAATGGTTCATGTTGGACAAAAATGTTAACCGCGATCCACAACCTCAAGTGGTTGAAAATTACTAGTATTTGTTTAATTTCAGACCAAACCATTACTAATTTTGCTGTCTAAACAGTTATTTCATTCCAATAAATGACTGAAATGAATTTAATCGGCTTATAAAGCGGAGCAAAAACGCAGTGATCAGCAGGCAAAGTGTTAACAAAGCTTTTCACCTGAAAAAGATTGATCGTGTATTTCAAATTGAAAAAAACATTTGGTTTCCGTAGTTTATACAAAAGTAATTAAGCTGGCAGTGGCATCTCACAGTCAAAATATAGATGCTGAGCACGAGAGTTAATTAGCAGACTGATAATGTGAAAAAGTATACATATGAATCATGTTAATAGTGGTTGACATTAAAAGTGCAATTGAAATACAAAAAGAACGATGCTGGCCATGAGGCAACAAACAAATCTCATAGCCGACAATCACCTGTATGCTGTAGGGGGCTTCCCATCAAACACAAAACATTTGTATAACATTTATAGAACGTCAAATGTTTTATGTTTGCTCGGTTGTCCAAACAAACTTATATATGATAATCACTGATAATACGCAGCCCCTTCTACATATCGCTCCTTGACATTTTCAGTCATAATGCTTCAAATTAATTAAAAATACACCCCCACAATGATAACTGCGAGAAAATAACTTGGACAATTCAATGCATTATATATTTTACAGCGCGGCTGATTAGAATACTTTGAGTAATAACAGCGATCTAGTCAAGAGATAGGTCGGTCAAAGTCGAGAGAAAAGGTTAAATGTGGCCGTGTGGGATTTTTATTCACTAGAACACTTTCAGTTAAGCACGTCGACCGCAATTTTACCATTATAAAAACATTTTTACTTAAATTCTTCTGGTGGCCACATTCCTACAATAGCTAGTGCGATATTATGGGCTATATTTACACCGTTTTGTGTCACATATGTAGCACGCGTACCGTGCCTAAACTTCGAATCGTAATAGTTAAACGGCGTTTAAAAATGTTTAGATTTCTTTAATTGAGAAACATTTTAGTACCTAGTTAAGGTAACCAACAATTCACATCATTGGACATTAATGCTCCACTTAAAGGTAGCCCCTGTTAGATTTTGTTGTTTTCAATATCAGTACTTCACAGACTTTCCAATAGAACAAGGGAGTCCAAGCTGTAGCAAATTATTTTTTCATTTTTATGGTTATTTTTGCGATCTTCTGGCAGCACACGTCATTGTGTTACTGCCGTGTTTTAAATCAACAGTGTGTTATTTGCTACAACATTATTTATTTGGACACAACTGTAGGAAGTACAATTTCCAAAAACATTTATTTGATTTTCTGTGAAAACATATTTTGTGTTTTCTTACACTCTAAGTAGCACACATGTTTTTTTGTCGTGCAAGGGTTTTAAAAAATACTTATATTCGCCTCACACCGAGAATGCTGTTATCGATTGCATACCAATTTAGTATTAATGAACGTCACATCGATGTAGGAGATTTACTATGTTGCTGTGTGCGAGCTGTACATGCTTTTTATGTGGATAATGGTCCTGATGACAATAGTTTCATTGTGTCTGCCTCCTGAAAGAGTGCTGACGGTCATGGTACGATCCAACTGATCTTTAATCCCCAGAGCTATGCTGTATTAAATTAAAGTTCTCAGTCACCAGAAGCTGTCGATCGCGACCGCGATCCACAGCTCCGGGTGACTGAAAATAATTCTGATTTGTCAAGTTAGTTCAAGTATCGCAGACCAGTCACAGATTCAAAACATTTTTACGTCTGGAGACTGATTACACGAGCGCGAATAAAAAACACAGAAACAACACTAGAGTGGACAACAACGCCTTAGCCGCCAAATTATTTAATTGGAATTTTCACCCACTTGAAATTGTGAGGCGATCTATAACTTCAAGTGGGTGAAAATTATTCAGATTTGATAAAATAGAGGTCAACGAACTTGAAATATTGCTGATTGATGTCACATTTTATCTTTAACATGTTCTATAGAAAAATTAAAAAATTAAACACTGCAATCGGGAACGGTGGTTAAAGGTTTAAACACCTGTCTAACACCCTAACAAAATGAGACGAATTGTATACAGCACTTTGATCGCTATAGGAAGCGATAATTCTATACGATGGTCGTGACGGGTTTGAATCGCACGCTATGCCCAGCGGGGGCGTATCTAAGGGCTAATGAGACGCTCGAAGTCGGGTGGTTAGGCTTTCCTAAAGCTAACGAGGCGAGCGGGCTGTGTGTGCTGGATACTGCGGCAGACCTGATAGTGCCTGGACATAAGCGCCTTTATACTGCTCTGCAAAGCCAAGTAAGCAGATACTGCCTTTTGCTTTGCACGGCAGTATACTGGATGGGATCGGATGTTTTTAGGTATGAAGAATCCAATAGTGCCCACAAAAATATGTATGATTGTCTTGCAGATATTTTGAAATCAACGGTAAAACACATTTTGACACGCGTTTTCGATCATTTTTTGTCGCGAATACGAAAAACCCTCAAATTCAAACAATTATTTGTTATAACATTATTTAGTCTGTATTATTACAGTAGATTGTTGATGGTTTCTGAATCATGGATGTTTTGTTGATGAATCCTAATTATTTTACAATTGGTCCAACATTGTACAAATGTTATAAAAATATTTTGTATTTGCTGGGGTGCTGCCAAACAAATGATCAAGAACAATAATGGTGGTCGGTTGTCCTCGTCTTTTTTGACTCCTTATTATGATGCATAAGAAAAATAACAGGGGACTGTTGATACAAGGCCATTACCACAGCTGGCATTTCAGCTGGTCACAGCAAACATGCAATTGCTTGGTTTATACTCTGATGTAACAGAAACAATCAACTCACAACTACAGAGAATTTTGGCTAGATAACAGAAAATCAGCTTCAATCGAAATTGCATATTAAAGGAACTCACTCAGGCTAAAATCATTAAAAAATCGGTAATTTTATTTTGGCTTATTAATATGACCATATGATGTAAACATGTCAATAGACTAGAATTGCAAAAGTTTTTTAATTTTTGTGCTGCGCATTTACCAGCTAGGCTAGATATAGAGACGAAATTCCCGTATTTCTTATTTTTGACATGGTTGTCCAAAAAAAGAAAACAGGAATTCCATTACTCCACTAATGGGGTGATGCTCCAGAAAGTATATCGTGACCAGAAGTCGCCAGAATCCATCGCAGGTGTGAACTGGACCAGATGATAAATTCTAGTAAAATACGAGAAAAATTCTGAATAAAATACTGATGCCCAAACTGGGTTATGGTTGATTTGGATCTTAGTAGCGTAGAGCAGATAGTTCTACGCCATTGTTTTCAAACAGTAATTTTCAACATGCCACAACGCTATACACAGCAAAATATCCTTAGCCAATTCACAGGATTCCCGAAGAAAATGATTTTCTAATGCATAACTAAACTGCTTTTTAAAGTCAAGGTTGAATCCGTTGATGTGACTGATAGATGCGAGCTATGGTAATAGCCTTGTATTTCTCTAGTTATTGCTGGAGTCTGTATATATCTCATGGACAGTGGCAAATCAACAGGTTTCCCCATTATTTTACCTGTGCATCTTTTGGAGGGGTTTGAAGTGAATATGGCGCGACCTCACACCATGAATGCACCTGTTATTTTGTATAATTTGCTGTTTTCAATTTTTTTAATCCCAAGGGAATCTCAACCGATCCATTCACTTCCCTAAAAATTCTCAATTTTGCTTAAGACCACTCTTTCCTCTGTGGGTGTTGTAAATGTTAATTAGCAAATCAAGGACATGTACATGGAATATTGAGGGTCTATCAGCGAAACATCCATCATTCAGATGAACAACGTACTAATCACCATAAAACAAACTAAATAACCCTACAAGTTTTTTGTGTATTCGTGACACAAAATGTCCGAAAACATATAAAAAATAGTGTTTTCCATTACTTTTCATTTTCAATAACTATTTTGTTTATTTCGAATGGTATCTCGACCCCTTCTACCCCCTTGGTAAATAGTATCTGAAGTTGTTTTTCTTTTTTCTGAGTGTTGTAAAATGTTCATGAATGGATGAGAAAATACATGACCGAGCGTGCAAAGAGCAAACAAGCTAAAGAATGTCGAACAAACGAGCATGACGAAAATACGATTAATGAATGAATGAATGAATAAATAAATAAATAAATAAATGAATGAATGAATGAATGAATGAATGAATAAATGAATGAATGAATGAATGAATGAATGAATGAATGAATGAATGAATGAATGAATGAATGAATGAATGAATAAATGAATGAATGAATGAATGAATGAATGAATGAATGAATGAATGAATGAATGAATGAATGAATGAATGAATGAATGAATGAATGAATGAATGAATGAATAAATGAATGAATGAATGAATGAATGAATGAATGAATGAATGAATAAATGAATGAAGGAATGAATAAATGAATGAATGAATGAATATATGAATGAATAAATGAATGAATGAATGAATGAATGAATGAATGAATAAAAAAATAAATAAATAAATAAATAAATAAATAAATAAATAAATAAATAAATAAATAAATAAATAAATAAATAAATAAATAAATAAATAAATAAATAAATAAATAAATAAATAAATGAATGAATGAATGAATGAATGAATGAATGAATGAATGAATGAATGAATGAATGAATGAATGAATGAATGAATGAATGAATGAATGAATGAATGAATGAAGGAATGAATGAATGAATGAATGAATGAATGAATGAATGAATGAATGAATGAATGAATGAATGCAACAATCAATTAAACGATTATTGGGAGAGAATGATCATGTGTTTGTTTAGCAAATATATCAAATTCAACAGTAATTGATTTTTATTCACTTGAAAATGTGGGTCGCGGTGGCTGGTGCTGAAAATACTAAATAGCCGTTTTGGTGCTCGTATGGTAAATGCTTCAGGGAATACTGGTCCTAAAATCTACTATCCCTGCCACTTGAATGGTTGATGTGGCCAGTATGGCAGGGAATTGTATTGAGCGAGAATCCAGAACACTATTTCCTGGCGGGCCATCCAGGAGCGGAGCATCCCGAGATGAAATCAACCCCGTGGGAAAAACAGCGCTTGTAACCAGGGACAACAAGGAGGGGTACGTGCGGTGCCTGTAACAGCCATATTTAAGCTGGTAGTGTTCACCCCCTCGATCTGTCAACTACAAAAATGCCATGAGATATGTCTCTGAAGGTAGGCCTATCTGTCATCTGGCCTGAAAGTAAAAAAAGGCTGTATAACTGCTTATTTGGCATAACCCTTACAGCGCGGGGGCCGTATTTATACGTCAGAATCTTACTACTCTATACGTCAGATTCTGACTATAAAGACGGCCCCCGCACGGAAAGAATTAAAATATTTATAAGGGCCGTATAGACCCATAACATAGGTATTCAAATACATCGGAAAGAGCCAACTAAGATATTTAAATTGATTTCAAATTGAAAAAAAGCCTTTGGTCTCCAAGGTTTCAATGAAAAATTCAGCGCTTCAAGGGGTTGAAACCTTTGCACGGCAGTATTATAATATAACTGTATGACAAGACAGACACGTCGTGTATGGCAACAACACTAACAAAAGAAGAATGCAAACTTTGTTATCCCTTTGAGCACTGATCTATTCAATTTAAGGTTTCAGTCACTTGAAGTTGTGTCTCGTTACCGCGATCCACCACTTCAAGTGACTGAAAATTTGTGTGATTTGCGAAATGTAGGTCCCAACATATCTGCATATGCAGTGTTTCAAGATTTGAAGCATATTTTACTTTTAACGACTGGTTATACGGGTGCTAAGAAAACAAAAAATATCGACTGTATTGCTCTAAGAGTTAATTGGTCAAGTAAAAATGGGGGGGGGGGATAATGTTTGTTTTCTATACACCTCACACGCAATGTTTACCGGATACTGGAGCCCATCCTATAATATAAATTAAAATTAAGATTATAATTATTACCATTCTCTCATTCCCATTGGAAAATTTGAGGTAAATCTTTTCGAATTGAAATGAGAAAAATTAAGTATGATTTTAATTTTAGAATGCTTAGTGGGGTGGGTGCCATGCTGGCAAATAGTCAAGCTACTATAATAACGTGTTGTGAATAGTAGCCGAAAATATGTTGACCTCTGGTCTTGGCTGGTTTGAAGGACGAATAATAAAAGAGATCATAACTCGGTGGCGGGGGATATCGTAATAGCGTCAGCGCTCTTGTTATCCCTTTCAATCTTTACATTGGCATCTTCATCCACTACAAGCCGCGAATTGCTGTCGCAATTTTCGTCTTGTAGTGGAAGAAAATGATTTGACGTGGGTGAACATGGTGAAGAAGTAAAGAAAATTGCCATGTATTAGTCAACCAAATTCATGGAAATATTCAGTCTAAAACCCTTGGGCGGGGGGCCTAGGGTAGTGGTTAGCACGGCTGCCTTTCACGCTAGAGTTCGGGGTTCGGTTCCCGGTCTCGGCGGTTTGAAAGAAACAAAGATGTTTCTTCCCCATCCACGTGTAAAAGTCAGTATTGTGGGGAGCCCCGTGGCAGAGAGGTATTGTCCTTGGCCTCAGACCGCCAGGGCTCGAATTTCAAATTCTGTGTCTGGAGGACAGTGTCATCTCATTCATCTCACCATCCTCAGGAGGTTCTCCTGGCCCAGTTTTAGCCTATATGTGCACAAAGGTAGCCTAAAGCCCGATTCATTTCATTTCTAAAACCCGTGGGAAAATTAAACCTGTTTTCAGGGATGTAAAATGATGCTTAAATGAGGGCTTGAAGAGTTAATTTGTGCGCTGTGCGCATGCGCATATAGTTATAAACACGATGATCTGTCTACTCAAAACATGTCAGATGCACGCGGGGCCCTATGTATGGTTTATTAGTAAGACATGTGAGTTTGAAGTGTTAAATACCCATACATTTTTGTGAATTGTCGGGAAAGTAGAAAATATTTTTTTTAAAGTTTCTGGAATGATTCAACCCTTTCAGTGCGGGGACCGACTTTAGACGCGTGTATGGATGTCAGATTATGACGGTGTAAAGTCGATCCCCGCACTGAAAAAAATATAAAGGCCGTACACCCATAACCTATAGGTTTTCAAATAAAGCGGGGAGAGCTGACTAAGGCATTTGGTCTCCATGGTTTATACAATAATAGGTCAGCGCTGTGAGGGGTAAATAATAATTTGACGTTTCATTTGAAGCGATTTCTAGCGAATAGAAGACACAATATACAGGAGTATAATGTTCTGCAAGTGCAAAAGAAAGTATCTGCTTACATGTGAAGTGAGCAGATACTTTATTTTGACTTTTACAGTACTATAACAGAGCGTTCATAGAACAATCTACTTTTAATCCAAGTTGCCGCTTGTGCATTTGACATTCGTGTTGAAAGTGTAGGATTGAAATAATTTTGCTCTACATTTAAACAAAATAAAAAGTCATTTCCATCCCCCCCCCCTCCTACTTGTAGGCCAAAACGCAAATTAAAAAAAGTTGTGTGTCTCAGAGGATTCGAAACGATATTAATAGGTCCTATCACGCAGTTTGTCGCGCTCATCCTTTCACATTGGAAATTTATGCAAAAAACACGTAATATAATTATTATATTATAATAGTGAAATACATAAAGTTTGTGTCATATCGCATAGTATCGTACATTTATTTGTTATTGGGTGCAGCTAGCAATTGATTGGCTGAAATGTATTACCATAAAATTATCTACTGTACTTTTATGGCATTACACGCATTTGGTTAATTTCTCCACCAACAGCCATGTCCGCACTGATCAGTGACGCAGAGTGGTATTTCTAAAGGAGTTATTCAAGCGTGTTCATTTGCCATTACTATAACAATCATTAATTCATGAATGTACACAACACCTAATGGTGAATTTTTTTGTTTAATCCTATGCGTCATGTGCGCTGAAAATCCAATACAGATGTGTTAGGTGCCACGTCCTCACATATTTATTGTATAACGGCCGTTAATACATGCAGTTTTAGTGAATTCTAAGCATTTAAGATCACCCGAACAGCGCTGATTTTCTGTTTTACGAAAACAGGAATCTGCATCAGCTTTTTTTCGTGTGTTGCAACTTGTCGTATATTACCTAATCAGAAGGTACTCTATTGACGATGAAAATAGTGACCTAATCGCTAATTACCATGACAATAAACGTTATTATCGTCAACTTCGCATTAAAACGATTAAAGTGTAATGGCATACCTACATGTCACTCCACTGTAACAGATACATGGATACACCCACACACACGGGACCTTCATCCAATTTAGGCCAGAGTCGAAGATGGTGGGCCAACATTGAAACAACATTGAGTGAAGGCATCGTATTTGCTTGGCAGATACGATCTTTGAATACAGAGTGACAAGATAATGCTAAATAGAGTACCGCATCTCCAGTTTAAGTGTGTGTCTAAAATAGCTGGGTCGTAGTGACTCGCCGAATAGACATTGTGGGTGCACAATTCAATAGCACGCATGCGCAGCATAGTTAACGTCCACAGGAGTGGGGTCCACCGCGATCTAAATATTACGATTCAGTGAAGCATAACGAACCAGAACGAAGATGAAGTGACATGTATCGGGAGTAACCTTTGCACTTCCAGCGCCATAGGTGACATTTTGACCCTTCAACCGCAAAATTATTTACATGTAAATGGAATTTTACTCACTTTAATTTGCGTCTCGCTGACGCGATCCACAATTTCAAGTGAGTGAAAATTACTCGGAATTGGCAAAATGGAGGTCAGCGATTTTGAAATCTTGCTAATTGATCTCGTGTTTCATCTTTAACATGCTCAATTGCTAGTATTTATTGTGATACTAAATGAGAAAACGGATATGGTCGGGACCGGCGGTTGAAGGGTTAAATCCAAAAGATATGTTACATAAAATGAGAGATAATGATAACATTGTTTTTCTTACCTCCTGCTGGTACGTAGACGTTCAGATAAAGACATTCTTCTTTCTGCTCTTTCAAGAAGGGCCTGAGTCTCTCAAAATGTTTGACCCTGCCTAGAGGTAAGGTCTTTTTCAGCTGTTCCAGGTCGGGTATTCGTTGAGGACACACGGGTGGTGGTTCCAGTTTAAACCTGATGTCATCCCATTTATCCATGGTGCTGGTGGGTGGCATGAACCTAAGGCCACCCTGAAGAATACTGGCATACTGCAGACCCATGAAGGCCTCCACCTGGGGCAGGTGTCGGTTGGCCAGGGTGACCACAGTACCACGTAGGCGGCCATACTGGGTCTCTACAATCCGAGGGGAAGCCTGACTCGTAAATACCCCAGGGTTCACTCCATCAGGAAGTGACGTCATCACTGCCAACCACAGCAGCGCCATCAAACGCCCAACCCAGAAGGGCAACACTAAACCCAACATTGTCAGAGTGACGCCTGCCGAAAGAGATATAGAGAAAATGATAAGTTGATAATTTTAATTAATTATCCTTTCGGTAACATTAGATTATACGTATGCCTATCAATTATATTAAATCATTATCTCCCTGCACAGCTGATGTGACGTGGTGGCAGATCCAGCCAGCTGATTGGCTGATGGTGCCCTCTTTAATCCGGGGGGTGTTGCAGTGCTGATGTGATAATCCTTTGCTGTTATTCTCGTTGAAACTTATAAACACAATTTTCTTTATCCTTACTTGGGAAATATTTGGAACTGTAGAAACACAAATGTATCGTCATTCAACTGCGCTCCATTGTGAATATGGCGCTGTGGAATTCAATTTTTGATTGCAACGGTATAGGTGTATTTGGTGGCGGAGTGGCGTGACTACTAATGCCGCAGATGATGTAGTCTGAGACGAGGTGAAATTGTTGTTATGTTAGTCGTACACGTAACGGGACCCAACTATTTGTGAGATATACATATAACGCGACCCACGTGTTCATGGCCAGGGAGTGAGCGTGATAAACAAAAAAAATCACCCACTTAATGTTGTGGTTCGCGGAAGCGAGACACAACTTCAAGTTGCTCGTATCACTCTTATGGTGAAGCCTACATTCCTGCGCACTGGCTTTCTGTTAACATTATCTTCATCTTGGAGATTTAATAAGTTTGGAAGATAATATTGAGCCTTTGATTGGCTTCAGATCATTATAACTCACATTCTGGTTACTGCGTTTTTATATCCCTTGCGACCTCTCGTTGTGTTAAAGTTAATATAGTTGACCCCAGGCCTTGTTAGCTCTAGAATCTCTGGGAAGGCCCTGTACAGCTGATGATGTTAGGACCTCTACCTTCTACCTCTTATTCTGGGAATACACACTGGGTGCGGATGGGAGGTTATTGCTGCTGATGTTAATGGCGTTTTTTGTGGACAACAGAGAAACTATAGGGATTGAGCTTCGGCCTGCTCAGACCGTGGCGACAAAAGCCTCCGTGATAGCTGCACCGAATCCTATCTTGCCTAGGCCCGTGCTGTTGCTAACACCATACATTTTGCTGTGGAGGATGCGTCGTCTGCACTGTTGTTATGCTCTCTGTTATTCCTGCAGTTGCTGTTAAGCTATCAGGGGTGATGTGAATGCTTCCCCCAAGAGATGACGATGACAATGTGCCAGTGTAACTCCAGTGGCACATTAGTGACGTGACACTCCTGTACTGTATTGTCATGTAAGAGCCGCTGGATCACCGGCTTGGGATTGATACTCAGTGGTCACAGCCTGCAGTGAGCTGCCAAAACAGAAGAGAACAATCAGGGTGCAGGCTTCCAGTCTATAGTCAGGATAAGCTAGAATACAAGGAGACAATCAGAGAAACCAATTCCACAGAACAGCTCACCTCTATGTCCTGCGACAGCAACCCAACAGACACGAGGCGTTCTCCTAATGTTGGGGTATTGCTGGCCAGCGTCGCAGACGCTGGCCAACAATACACCGACATTAGATGAACGCCTCGTGTTTGTATACCACTGTATGTCAATTATACCTACTGGAATTTTCTAGAATTAATTGGTGACAGAATCACTTTGCTCAAAGCAATACAAAGAACAAAATATAGATATTGAACGGATTAACAATTAGGCCTATGTACAATTGATGTTACGCCCAAACTAAACGCAGCTCGACGCAGATGAATGTGAACAGGACCGACGTATACCACATGTATGTAGGTTATATCTACCCGAATGTTCCAGACTTAATTGATGACAGAATCATCTTGCACAAGGCAATAAAAAACAAATTAGATATTGAAAGGATAATATAACAATTACGCACAATCGATTTTACGCCCAAGCTAAGCGCAGATGGCTGCAGATGAATGCTTCGTGGCTGTGAACAACACCGATGCATAGCCTACCACATGTACAGAAGTTATATCTACCCGAATGTTTGGGACATAGCCTAAGTGGTGATAGAATCACCTTGCTCAAAGCCATGTATGCCCTATACAAAGAACAAAATAGATATTGCAGAGATTAACAATTAGGACTACGCACAATCGATTTTACTAAACGCACATGGACATTGCCGTTAACGCTATATTGCTATTGCATCTAAATTGTTCTATTGTCTGTTAACATTAACTGTTTAACCGTACTTTCGCACTACTTATTATATTATTATATTTGGTGAGTTATGTTAAACGCGTCGTAGAAGAAGACAATCGTCATAGTCACTTCTTTGCAGTGGTTTGGCGGTAGTGTGTATAGGTAGGTAGGCCTTTATTCTTCCACGGTAACATGCCGGGTGATGCCTATAATTATTGCGTCAGCGGTTGGTTCCCTTTACCATCTAAATAAATGATTAAGTAAGCTGAATGATGCTAATTATTGTGTAGCTTACCCTTCTCATTATCCTGCGACAATGACGAGGAGAGTCATTAATAGTCCAGGGCTGCTTAACCTGTCTGTCGACCCTTAACTCCTTAATTAATGTCAATATCAGCCGAGTGAGGTACCTTGCTTTAATGACAATGCAGTGTGTCTGGTGTTGCTTGGCCGCTCTGTCTGATAATTTGCCATGCTATTAAATGGTTACAGGGGACAAGGGGACCTGCAATCCTGGTATCCGATGTTCACTGGCTGCTTGCCGGCTGCTGTTGTGATCCATGTTCCATGCTGATGACGGGACTATTGCCCACTCTGGCGTCTTTTGCCTGCTTCCTGCACCCAGATCCTGCAGTACAGCCGGACACAGAAGACGTCCGTCAGCCGGTGGACCTTGTGTGGTGCCGTGTCTCAACCCCACAGACTATCTGCCCCGCCTGCCTGACTGCCTGGCTGTCGGCCTGCCTCACTGCAGAGATCCCGATCGAAAGCGGGGCGCTTGCGCAAAGCAGTCGTCACTGCGTCTTGAGAACTGGGTTTGGAACACCACTCCATCGATATGGGATAGGGATAAAATAATGGGACACAAATATACTACAATGCAAACTGCCTACTTTTAAAAATAGACAGTCACTATCGGTTGCCTTCGCAAAACACTGCCGAGCAAAGCCAAAAGGCGGTAGGCCTATATAGTTACAAGAGAACCTCGCTAAACGGACCACCCAAGGGACTTAGCAAAAGTGATCCCATTAGAGAGGTGATCCCCTAAGTGAAATTTTACATTATACCTTATAATATATGCAAATTTCCATGCTCTAAGTACAGTATGTGTATCATCACCTACGTGTATTTATATAAGAGATAAAACAATCACAAAGCAAACAAACAATAATAAATATCTTTATTCAATTAGCAGTAAAAAATAAAAAATAAATAAAACCGTAAATTTTACATTCATTTAAGTTTGCGGCAGTTTATATGCTGCCTCTTACAGCATCAACACGCAAACTATCTTGAGCAGTCATCAACTTTTCAACGGTATCAGATAGTCTTTTTTCACAACAGCACTCTGGTATAGCATCTATCCATTCTGGAGCATCTAAAAATGGTTTAGGAGTAGAGGATAGATTTCGTTGGTCATCATATTCTCGCTGACTGTGAGTTCAACACTGTACTATGACGTGTGGTGTTGACCCGATGTTGTTTTAATGTTGGCCAACCGTCTTATATGCCGGCCCAACATTAAACCACACTGGTTCAATGTTTCGTATTTGCTGGGTTATCTCTTTAATTGATCAGAACAGACCCTGCAAACGCTATGACCTTGTTAATGTGGCGTATTACATGATAAATCACACGCGTAATTGCTGCCTCCAAGATACGAATACGGATCAGTTTATTTGTTATAGGTCATGTACAGATCAGTGATACAATTATTATAAAATGATCACTGCAAGCCCGAGACTTAATAACTAGTAGAGATCCAGAATTATAATTATATGTGGGTCTATCGAGTGTACAACAAAATAATATAACTTTGATATGTTGAGCTCTGAGGGTCAAATTCCCTGCGGAAAAAACAATAGTGTTGCTACTTCCGATTAATCACGATAATCATATTTTAATTTTACTTAGTAGCTAATTGTGATTCAATTTTTTAAAATAGTTTCAAGAAGAACGGTATGCAATAAATTATCTTACAAAGATACTGAATACAGTATCGTTATCAGGCTTACTTTATTAAAAGCTACCAATAAATTATAATTAACATGAAATAAGATTCATTCTGAGCAATCAGACGGTTGTCGTTTGGGTTCAAGCAAGCGTGCAGGCGCGACGTCCACCATTTATGGCCCATGGCAATTTTAATGCCTCACCAAGATTGCCAGATAGATACCACGGTGCAGGGCGTTCAGCTCACAAGGACATAGAGGTTACAAGGTCTTATCCAGATAATCATTGTTTGTCGTTTGTGGGCATCCAAGTGTGAAGCGCGACTTTCACCGTATGTGTGAATGCTTTGTCAGTGGTCCAAGAGGCTCGAAAACTTGACCCTTGATGTCACAGGTGGTCCGCTTAGCGAGGTTTAAGACTGGTTTTGTGCTAAAAAAGTGGACCGAGTCCCGAATAGCTGGGGTGGTCCGCTAAGGGTTAATCCTTAAGCATTACGTCAATCGGGAAAACTTTGGGACTGGATAAAAGTGGTCCGAGACGCGAGGTGGTCCGCTTATTGAGGTTGTCCGAAATCGAGGTTATACTGTACTTACTTACTAAATTATGAGATTATTAGCCGTATTTCATATCGTCGCCTCGGAGCTAAAAGATCCTATCTGACACTCGTTAGAGTGGCAGATAGGATCCTTTAGCTCCGAGGCGATGATATATAAGCTTACAATCATTTGCAAATAAAACAAATTTTTGAACACTTCATAGAGGAAACTTCTGATTATGATGTGTATCTTAATTAGTGGGGGAGACCCGTGTATATTGGACCAGTGTGTATATTGAACAACACACTACCCAGACGAAAACGCGACGGTGTCAACTGTAAAATATTTTCAGATTATTTTAAAGAATCAAACATTAAGTAATATGGTAACCAAAGTTCATACACAAATCATTACCAGCAGTAAATACATAGGCCTATTTTAATTTGTAAATCTTCATTAATCACAACTTATGGTATTATGTCATGTCTATGACAATATTATATATGTAGGGCCTATAGTCTTTCAGTAGACTACTGGTTGGCTACTGCATATGCATTGAAAATAAGCATCAATTGATCTGTTATCACGCAAAAACTGGTATTATAGAGATCAGCTGGCCCAATTCACACACCATCGTGGTTTATTTTACAGACTGTGTGTGTATATTTGACCGGTTCCCACCCCAAATTAAAGTATATTTTAAGAATTACACAGTGTGAACACAACAACAAAACTACTTCATATATTTAGCTTTTATGATGCAGTTGATGTTAAAAAAACATTGAAGTCAAAATCTCTGATACATCACTCGAAGCACAATATCTTCCTTAAGTGGTCCAATATACACGGCTCTCCCCTAATATCTTCTAATTTATTAGGTACAATTATGTAAATGTTGACATTCATATTCTTTCAAACTTTTAAAAATTACAATGGACGTAGACCCGTTATGTATTCACATATTCAAATGAATCGAAAGAGCTAACTAAGACATTTTAGATTATTTCTAATTAAAAAAAACCTTTGGTGTCAGCGTTGTAAGGGTTAAGTCGAATACAGTGATTTAACCATTTAAGCCCTCACCATGCATTAAAGCATCATTTTACATCACTTAATTTCCTACAACTAGGGGTTTTATAATGGAAATTTCCATGAAACTGGCTTACCAACACATGGCAATTTTCTTTAATTTTTCACCCACTTCAAATCATTTTCATCCACTACAAGTCGAGAATTGCGACAGCAATTCGCGGCTTGTAGTGGATGAAGATGACAATGGTAAACTCAGGCCTGAAAGGGTTAACAGGGGTACAATATATTATGTAAGTCATATAATTATGAACCATGTGTTAACACAAAATTAAAATTTTATATATGTTTAAAAGCTGACTAGCGTTGAAGACACCTGAAAATATTTTTTTATGACGAAGGTTTACTAACAATGACTAAAATTCATTACAAAATAGTTAAATAAAAATGGTGTGAATTCTTTATTGCCTCCACTATATAGTCTCCCTCCCCCAACGATAATTTTAAAATATAAAGAAATGTAAAAAACATACCTCCCCCGGGTGAATATCCCGCAATCCAATTTTGTCTAATTTAATTATAAATGATGAATAAAATCCGAATGACAAGGATATCGTTATTGATCCATATCTTAGATTTTAGTGATGTATGTTAATAGTTGTGCAAAGGATTGATACAAAAATAGATTAAATAAGAAATACACCATGGGTGATGATAACACCATGCCAAGCCTAGGCCCTACTGATGTCTGACATCTGGCAGCCAATTTGATAAATCTTAAGCCTCGAGTATGGTGGCATACTGATATATTATAGCAATAATGTAAATTTTCGAAACCCTTTATTCTACATTGTACATTTATTTGTATTAGGTTACAAATTTTATTATTCTATTATTCTTGAGGGGTGGGGGAGAATTGAAAATGAAATGAATCGGGCTTTAGGCCCCCTTTGTGCACATACAGGCTAAACTGGGCCAGGAGAACCTCCTGAAGATGGTGAGATGATTGAGATGACACTGTCCTCCAGACACAGGATTCGAAATTCGATCCCTGGCGGTTGGAGGTCGAGCATGCTACCTCTCGGTCACGGAGGCTCCCCACAATACTGACTTTCACACGTGGATGGGGAAGAAACATTTTTGTTTCTTTCAAACCGCCGAGACCGGGAACCGAACCCCGATCTCTGGCGTGAAAGGCAGCGGTGCTAACCACTACCCTAGGGCCCCCGTCATGAGGGGAAGGGGGGTTGTGACGTAATTATGGCTTCAGTCATGCGAAAATAGCTACATACTTATAACACAATTTTTTATTTAGTTAGCATTTAAAGGGACCCGGTGGAATGAAAATGTTAAATTTTGTAAAAATTTTGAAAATTTAATTTTCCACTGATCTAAAACAAAAGACATAATTATAAAAAAAAATGTTAAAGCACTGAAAAAGACTAAACTAGTTTTATTTCCAAGACGTATATTGTCATGTAAACAAGATTGTCTGCAGTATACACAACTTTAGACCACAAAACTCACCATCTCAGACGGCATGATAAAAGTAACTACCTGGTTACATCAATAGCTGCCACCCTGAGTTGGTCTAAGAACGTGGGGAGGGAGGGGGAGATGATTGCATTGTACGGAAGCACTAGTCTACAGCAATCATCTAGGGGCAGCTGCAGCCTCCTCGTATCTGGCCATAATCTTCGGGCTGATTGCCAGTGGCATACCCTGGTTCCTCCGACAACAGCGGAGCCAATGCAGCACCCCCATCAATGCATTCGCTGGTGTAGGCCGCGGTAGCCTTGAATAACCGTCAATAGCGTGTTGTTGACATTAGGTCTCTCACGGGGAATAAATTGAGTTGCCCTTCCCATTGTTATTCCGGGGACTATCCGACCCGAGGATAGCGCAGCTGCGCGAAATGCCACGGAGTTTCAGCATTAAATTGCACAGCAAAACCCAAGTCTTCGGCCGTGTGGGCATGTCTGGGGTAGATCCCCTAGACATTCCCAGAACCTTTTTTTGGGCGAGCGAAGGAAAACGCTCCAATAACCCATCATGTCCTATCACCCCCACCCTCACATCATCATCTGTACATCATTCATCTCTACAACGTTTTTATCGTATTACAATGCTACTTAAAAGACCATTTGTGTCGAAAAGTGACGTTAAGCAATGATTTTCTATTACTACCACAATTAAAATGCTGTGGTAGCATTCTACCATACTTTAGGTGTACACACTGTATGTTTCGGTTTCTCTCAGATTTTTCTAAATATTGTTAAGAAATGTTTTTATAAAGCTAAGCATTTTGAAAAAAAATAAAACCATGATCTGTGGCATGCACTACTAAAAACCAAAATCTATGTCATCCCTCGGGGTCCCTTTTAATAGCAATGATCATAGTCAGCACTTTAGACGTTTAAAATCGATCCCCTGGACTCAAAGAGTAAAATAAATATAACGGCGTAGACCCATACCCAGATAACAAATGAAGCAGAAAGAGATAACTAAGACATTCATGATGATTTCAAATTGCGAAAAAACTTTTGGTTTCTTAATTGCTTTGTTTAGAAAATATTTTTTACGCTTGAAGGGTTGATCTGTATCCTGTCCGCTAGTAATTTTAGTATAGCATCGCGTTGTTTGTGTCACATAAAAGGAAACATCAAATGATCACTGATTTCAAATCTGATCTGCAAATTTAAAGACAGTAACAGTAAGCAGTTACAGCATTTTGGCTTTGCACGGCAGAACTGCTGAAATGCTGTATAATTACGTTGTAAAATCAATTCTGATATTTAAAACTGTTTATCAATACTTAGCATTTTGTGTCCTCTTATTTCAGATTTTTCTGATAATGATAATTTATCTGATAATTTTCTGATAATGGCCAATAAGATGCTGCTGCCATTGTATCTTCAGGTCTGCTTCTGTAGTATTTAACCCTTAAAGCGCTGAATATTTTTTTTGAAAACCATGGAGACCAAAGGTGTTTTCTCAATTTGAAATTAAAAATTTGTTGAAATCATCGTAAATGTTTTACTTAGCTCTTTCCGCTTAATCTGAATACCTATGTTATGCGACCCTTACTAATATGCTTACTCTTACAATGCGGGGATCGAATTTAGACGTCAGAATCTGCCATCTACATACGTCAGATTCTGACGACTAAAGTCGATCCCCGCGCTGTAAGGGTTAAAGGTCCTAGTCAAATTCAAAATAATCTCCATGTTGTGAATAACTAGAAATAAAGTGGGCTTTCACAGCAGCATTATTTAGATCACCAGTTCCGTGGGTCATCAGTTAAAATATAGTCATTTTCCCACAGTCTATGACAATTTATTGAGTTAGCTAACCCACAACTTAAATTTCCAGTAACGATAATCAGAGAGGGATTGGAAGAGGGTTTATGAAGAAAAAAAATAGAAGGCGTTAATCTTATCCATAGAGTAGTGGATGTAAGTGGATGACACGAGACATCAAGGTACTTTCCTACGTTGGCTTGTTGAGTATGGATAGAGTTATTAACACATGGAATGCAAATGAATGGCGTGGCGCTTGTCGTCGTTAAAAAACCGCAAGTAATTGAAATAAGCCATTATACATCTTTGTAAATAAAGCGACTCAGTATGATGACATCAATTTTCGTTTTTAATGTTGTAATGAAGTAGTGTATTCCACGGAGCATTCTTTAAATTTTTTTCAGGAATTTCAGATTTTTAGAAACATTTCTAGCAATACTTAGAAGAATTCGGACAAAACCCAAACATACAATGAGTTCTCCTGAAAGATGGTTGAATGCTAGCACAGCATTGGGCCACAAGTTGATGCCGTCGGCCCAGCGTTGGGCAGACTATCAGTGCTGCAGGTGTGTCCCCCCATGTCCTGACTATAAGACACCAATTAGCGGCGATTTGTTTGATCTTACCGTCCAAGACGTGGGAATATGTGGTGTAAAGTGCTGTATATTGCTGACTTGTTTTGTTTACATGGCAATATACGACCTGGAAATATAACTATTTCACTCTTTTTCGGTGCTTCAAAATTGTTTTTTGACTTTTTTGTATTTTCAGTTAAGATCAGTAGGTTATATAGCTTCATATAAATTACATTTTCAAAATTTGACAACATTGAAAATGCCTCATCCCAAGGGGTCCCTTTAATAATTGTCAAATAATAAGAAATGTAAAATGTAACGCGATGATGTTGCAGTAAAATTCGGGAGTGGCGTTACACAGAGAGCAAACCGAGGTAAGAAAGATAAGATGGCACGTAATGTTATTGATGGAGCGGTTAGAGGACCATTCAACGACCATTATAAGTCCCATGTCTGCCGGGATGGGCGTGCAAAACAAGACACGAGTAACATTACCCAGGCAGTGGTTTAGAGACGGTTGAATAATTAAAACTGAAGTAGCGCGTAACAGTATCCGCGGCGCGGTGACGAGATGGGTTGTAGGGAAGATAAAATTTAATTGGAGTTGCAGATCGTCGATATTCACGGGGCCCCGGTACATTAATCACGCGGCACCCTATCCCAGCGGTGACTCCCAGACGCGAAGCCTGAAATCCCGTCAGGCTGATTAATTGATACGCGATGCTATCGGGAAAGCAAGGATTAGCGATCTGCTCGCTACACTCTCGCGGTGGTGAACCAGAAACGGCTAGAGAATTGGCCGGCGCGGGACAAGCCCCGCAATTGGCGAACACCCTCTCAACATGAGAAAAAATATGATAACGAATGCCTTATGGATTCGGGACACCCTTTGCTGAGTGGCGTGGTTTTGTCCAACGGTAATGTAAAAAAGTGGGTTATAAATAATCAGATAGTATTAGCTCTATTTTAAAGACTAATTCAATGAAAACAGCTACGCAATTCAATTATAGGGGGCCTAATCCAGATAAATATTTTTTGGTTTCCGATTGAAAAATGTATTCCCCGCTAGCCGTATCGGTGCGGTGGACGTGGAATGGGTGGTGAGGGGGACTCCTGTATTGGCTGGTCATTCACCCAGCAAAAAGGAGATATTGACCCAAAGTTTGCTCAACGTTGGCCCGCCGTCTACGACGTCGGCCCAACATTAACCAAACATTGGGTCAACGTGTGCTGTTAACGGGATCCGGAGTGGTTGCAGCATGGTCCCGTAATTCATCTGTGACGTCATAGACTGTAGCAGCCTGCTTCCCTGTATGCCGTGTCTTATTCCCCTTTAACATTTCAACCGCCCGGGGCCGAGTATACTCGGTTTCTCATTTTTTGTTAACCCTTTGCCTACTGATCACGACAATACTCGTTTTCATTGCGTTTTTTTAGCCGATTTAATCACAGTTGTTGGGTATGAATTGAATGATTAAACATCAAGATTTGCAAATGTTTGATTCAAATGAAACAAATATCAGTAATTTTCAGCCACTTGAAGTCATGTGTCGCGGTAGCGAAACACAACTTCAAGTGGATGAAAATTTAAATTATTTAATTTAGCAGAATGAGGGTTAGCACATTAAATACCAGCTTTTTAATAGGCCTATGTTAAAGATAAAATTAGCGTTTGCTTTCAAAATCATTCAACTCCATTTTGTCAAATCTGCATAATTTTGACTCACTTGATGTTGTGGATCGTGTCAGTGAGACACAACTTCAAGTGGGCGAAACTTCCTATAAATTATTGAATGACTTGGCGGTTAAAGGGTTAACACTATTTTCTCCCTTATATGGCCACATGTGGGCGGTGGCTCTGGTGCCGTGAAAGCGGCCTGCTTAGAAAGTCGGAGATCGCGGGTTCGAGCCCCACTCTGGCCTTCAAATTTCAAAGAAACAAAAATGTATCTTCCCCACTCACTCATTTATTATTGTGGGTAGTCTCCGTGACCGAGAGGTAGCTTTCTTGGCCTCACACCGCCAGCGTTCGAATTTCGAATCCTGTGTCTGGAGGGCAGTGTCATCGCATTCATTTCACCATCCTCAGGAGGTTCTCTTGGCCAAGTTTACCCTATATGTGCAGAAAAGTGTCTAAAAGCTCCGTCAATTTCATATCATTTATATGGCTGTGCAAGGCCAAAATGCAGTAACTGCTTACTTTTTTAAATCAGGAGCTACTGCATTTGTCTTTGCACGACGGCATATACCCTTGTCGAATTCTTAAAGGGACCCCTTGGGATGAGACATTTTCAATGTTGTCAATTTTGAAAATTTAATTTATATGAAGCTATATAGCCTACTGATCTTAGCTAAAAATACGAAAAAGTCAAAAAACAATTTTAAAGCACCGAAAAAGAGCGAAATAGTTGTATTTCCAGGTCGTATAATTGCCATGTAAACAAAACAAGTCAGCAATATTAAGCACTTTCCATCACATATTCCCGCGTATCAGACGGTAAGATCAGAGCAGTCGCCGCTAATTGGGGGATAATTGGTGTCTCATAGTCAGGACACGGGAGGACACACCTGCAACACTGATTGTCTACCCAACGCTGGGCCGATGCCATCAGCATGTGGCCCAATGCTGTGAAAACATTCAATCGTCCTTCAGGTATACAAATAGTTTGTTTGGGTTTCTTCTGGTTTCATAGAAATGTTGATTAAAAATATTTGTAAAAATATGAAAATTCTGGAAAAAATAAAAACATGATCCGTGGGATACACTACTTCAGTGCGGAAGTAAAACCAAAATTGATGTCATCCCAAGGGGCTGCTTTAAGTTAGGCCTACTATACTGCATCTTTTTTCTAACTTATTCACCTCCATCTTTCCTGTCTTAAGCTGTTCACACAATCCCCCTCTTACCCGTACTACCTGTTTACCTTTAAACCACTGTCAACCCCAGCCATTCATCAGGTCATGGGTGTAACTGGGAAACATCGCGCATGTAAAAGGCATCAAATCAGAAGAAAATATTATGCCTGTTTATGTTTATAGTTGTTCACCAGGTGGCGCTTATATAAAGTGGAGTGGATTACAAGTAGGTGCCTTTACCCTCGCTTAGTCCACTGTGACGCGAGAGATTCGTCACCATCTCTGGAAATTCAAGATTTGAAGAAACAAAATGTTTCTCCTGTTCACTAACATAAAGATGCAATATTGTCGAGAGTTTCGATATGGAACAGAGATGTAGCGTGCTAGACTTCGGACCACTATAGGGCATGAGTGTCTAGAGGACAGTGTCTTCTGATTCATCTCACCATCCTCAGGAGGTTATATTACCCGGTTTAGCCTCTATATGCACAAAACTGACCTAAAGCCCCGTTCGCTCTTTCTTTATACCCTCGTAACCTTATATAGCCCATTGCAGATGGCCGCCATCGAAATGTATAATAATCATCACGTTGCCATAACTAGGACAACTAGAGTCACGAGTTTGGTTATCTATAGCCTGCCCATGACCTTTCGTTTATGATAACTCCTATGGTGTCCATAAAAATGTGTAACATGCCTTGTGGACATTTTTCATACGTTTTCTGTATTTTTTGTGAACTTCTTGCCCACCTTAATACCCATAGGCCATTTTCCCGTCTACCTTTAACCAGGAATACCCAATATCTCCTGTTCCTCATTGTCCTCATTTAGTCTGTGAGATGAACCACTTTTAATTACGTGGCTAAACCCAAAAGGTTTAAAGATTGTTTCCAGCTCATAATTTCATACTGATTCTGAAAATCCATTTTTAAAATGCCGCAGTCGCATGCGTATTCTCAGAAATTAGCATTTTCTGATTTTTTTGCGTGTTTTTTATACAAAAATTGTAAAATCGCTATTTTAACCCGTGACACTGTTTAAATGTATCTACATAAGCACATGTGGTCATTATAAATATTTCAGTGACGAGATAGACTTAAGACTTTAGACGTCAGATTCTGACGTATAAATTCGATCTCAGAACTAAAAGGGTAAATAAATACTTGTTGTCTTATTTATGAATCACATGTGTTAGTAGGGTAAAAAATATAACTTCCGTGACCGTGGTAAGGGGACCAAGGTTTTATGGTTTTATTCACTTCGTTAGATGTTAAGCACAAAATTTGGCGGGGGCCCACCTCCGAAATGTGTGGGCGGAATTCTGTAGGCGGCCATTTTGAAAATGGCCGCTGGAGAAATAGGCAAAGTGGTAAAATTGTCATTTCCAGTCTGATATAATAGTGTAATACGTCAATTTAGTGATAACTTGGGTCAAATGATTCACTTGTGACAATTTCAAACCAAAATAATTATTCCCAAGCTAAAATCCAAGATGGCCGACCATATAAAATGGTGATATTTGGCATATCTATAATAGTCCGGCATGTATCGGGACCCCTCCCCCCTGCACCCCCCATTATCCTCTGAAATCAACTTTTTTTTGCAGCTTTTTGTGCTCTTTCAGATGAAATATATTACCATTGTCGTAAATTGGACCTAAAGACCGAAAAAATTAAAATGGCCGCTATCCAAAACGCTATTTCTTTTGAAATTGTATATCTTTTGATATAATTATGCTACACAGGTCAGTAATACCTCTATTTCTATGGTTTTTTGGCATGCTGAATGCAATGGAATACTCAAAAAGTGTTTACGATGAATATATAAATGATAAAATCCAAGATGGCTGCCTAAATAAGGGTTTTTTCAACTTTCGTGATCTAATTTCACTGACTTATCAGTGAGTGCCACACTACGTCACTCACTGATCTTTTTTCGTCGCATTTGCTATCATTTAACACCAGGGGTCTCTGGCGTCTGTTACGTCACCGTCTGCCAACCAGCAGCCAGCTATTCATAAATCGCTCAAGCGTGAGGTAGATCGTGATTGGTCAGTTGCGTTTAGACGCACATTTGCCAGAACGTGGAAATCTGTACACGCATTGCGTACAATACATGCCAGAGGGTATCCAAGAGTGTCCTCTTTCTATTTTCTATTTTGTTATACTTATTTTAATGGAGTTCTTTAACGTATGATCTAAACATCATTTTTGCTATAGGCATATACGATATATATCACTATCAGTGTATATTCAGCCTAGATATTTTATTTCATTTTTAGAAGTGTTGGTGCTAATAACATGAATTGGGTTATTCTGAAAGTAGGTTTTTTTCCACACACCTAGACACGACAGTACAAGCAGTGGCTGTGAAAGCTGTAACCCCTGGTGGTGATTATTAGCTAGTCAGGGGATGATTACCAGTGTCTGAAATACAGACACAGGTGACACAAGTGAAACACGTCATACGAACTTAAAAAAGTCAATACATTCAGTGAAAAGTTGTGTTAAAATATTATCTCGGGTTTTTTGGACCTTTTAAGAGAAGCCGCTCACTCTCACCTCTACGTGATCGCTCTTGCCCAGCAGCAGGATTACAATCAAATGGTGATTAGAAGTCCTGATAGTGACATTTTCCACATATTGTTACACCATGCTCACCAGTTGGGTATTGGAGTGATGTTTGATACCAGAACAGGGGACAAGAGGCGAATGCTATACGTCGCGGAATTATCCGGAGAACTTGGTGCTAAATATTGTGATTGTATTCTTGGACTATATGTTTTTACGGGTGAAGACACCAACTGCACATTGAAAAGCAAGGGAAAGATTCTCTCATTAAAAAAAAGTAAAAAAAGCCTCAAGATTTCAACAAGCACTCTGCAGATTGGGAGACGAGTGGGATGGTGGTGATGGTCTTGCGGATGAGCTGAAAAATATGACATGCACCATATGTGACGTGCCATATCAAAACCAGTTCTATGTCGCAAAATATAGAAAATGAGTTAGTAAGTGACGTTGGAAGAGCCGGCGCTCAGGTTTCAAATGCACCAAAAATTATAAATATATCTCAATTATTTAGGAAATCATCGATAAAACAAGATTTGGAAACTTAAGCTCAAAATGTCACAAAATGTTGAGAAAATGACCTACAAAGTTTAAATTTAATTGATAAATGGTTTAAATAGTTCAAATGAAATCATTTTTTTATATGAGAAATAAAAGTGGGGTATTTTCAATATTTTGCACTTATATTGCTTTGAAGTTGTATTTTCGATACGCGGTAAAAAAAAACTAGCCAAAAAATATTATTTTAACAAAACATGGCCATAACTCAAAATCTAAAGCTCCGACATAGGTCGGGTGCCGATGTGGCACGTCACATATATGGATACCCAAGAATCATCAGACTTTATGTTGTTTGATCTTTGGTGCTCTTTGGCGACTCTGAGACTCTGAGCTTTGGCTCAGAGCTCAGAGTCTCATCTAAGGTTGATCTTTCTAACTGCCACCCTGCTGCAGATCTCTCCTCCTTGGTGGAAGAAAGCCAAGGAGGGTTTTCGTAGACATGCCAAGTCCTAGTCAGCATGGCTGGGTGGTAGAAGACACACAGATAAAGCCAGTATGGTCTGAGGGTCCAATTCTCCCCAGCAGACTAGTTGACATCCTTGCTGGTGGTCAAGATAACAGTGAAGATGATTACACATCTGATGATGAACCAGACTTTGACGTTGCCTTCTCCTCCAATAATGATGATGATGATTATAATAATTGAACATTTTTTCACACAGCTTAGTTTTACATGAAAGTGACATAGATCACGATAGTAACATAATAATTTTGACGAAGGGTGTGCTTATTTTCATTCAAATGGTTAACATCCAAGGGTTGTAAAGTATCCAAAGGTGTAAATCATATAGCGCCAGGGTTTCCACCGGGGGGATTCCGGACCCCCCTCTCAGCACCACAGGGGGGATATCCCCCCTTGTTGGCAAAGAAAATGAAAATATATTCCAGATTTTGCTGTCATTTCAGTTAAAATAGGCCATTTTAAGCACTCAAATTTAAAACTCTGATTTTTTTTCTCCTGGGGGAGAACCCCCATACCCCCACCCCTTTTAGACCCCCCACTCAAACATTCCTGCTGGAAACCCTGAGGGTTATAGTACATGATAATATTTTAACACAACTTCTCACTGAATTTATTTACTTTTTAAAATTTCACATTACGTGTTTCACTTGTGTCACCTGTGTCTGTAATTCAGACACAGGTGATCATCCCCTGACTAGCTAATAATCCAGGGGTTACAGCTTTCACAGCCACTGCTTGTACTGTCGCGTCCAGGTGTGTGCAAATAACCTGCTTTCAGAATGGTGGCCTCACAGAGTGTAAAATAACCCAATTCATGTTTGGCGAGATCAAAAGATACCCCGTACACTTGAATATTTTAAAAAAGTTTTTAAAACTAGACTTAAGGATCAATACCTTCAGACTTGGACAGATGATGTAGCATCAAATGCAAAATGTATAAATTACCGTATGTATAAGTCGGATATATCGTTAGAATTCTACATTACTTTTCTACCTATGAAATTAAGAACCGTTTTTAGTCGTTTTAGGTGCAGAAATCACAAATTACCTGTAGAAACTGGCATTTATAAAAACATCCCAAGATCTGAAAGAGTATGCGTTAAATGTAGTCAGTCAGAAATTGGTGATGAATTTCATTATATATTCAACTGTCCATTTTTTGCTGATCAGAGACGCACATACCTACTGAAGTATTGTCATATACACCCTTCGGCACCCAAATTCAAACGCATAATGAATGACAAAACAAAATTACGTAGTTTGGCGAATTTCATTAAGATTATTTTAGAAAGTGTGAAATGAAAAAACTGTAATTGATTGTATAATAATGTATACATTATTATGTGTTATGTTGTATGTTTTGCTTATTACATTCACTGTTATTTTCTTGTATTCCTCCATGTGAGGCTTAAAGAATAAACACTTGAACTTGAACTTGAACTTGAACTTGTTATGAGCACTGACACTTCTGAAAATGAAATAAAATATCTAGGCTGAATATACACTGATAGTGATGTATATCGTATAGGCCTATAGCAAAAACGATGCTCAGATCATGCTTTAAAGAACACCATTAAAATAAATATAACTAAATATAAAATAGAAAGAGGACACTCTTGGATACTCTCAGGCTTGTATGGTGCGCAATGCGTGTACAGATTGACACGTTCTGGCAAATGTGCGTCTAAACGCAACTGACCAATCACGATCTACCTCACGCTAGAGCGATTTATGAATAGCTGGCTGCTGGTTGGCAGACGGTGACGTAACAGACGACAGAGACTCCTGGTGTTAAATATTATCAAATGCGACGAAAAAGATCAGTGAGTGACGTAGTGTGGCACTCACTGATAAGTCAGTGAAATTAGATCACGAAAGTTGAAAAAAAACTTATTTTGGCAGCCATCTCGGATTTTATTATTTATATATTCACTGTAAACACTTTTTGAGTATTCCATTGCATTCAGCATGCCAAAAAACATAGGAATGGAGGTATTACTGACCTGTGTAGCATAATTATATCAAAAGATATACAATTTCATAAGAAATAGCGTTTTGGGTTCCGATACATGCCAGACTATTATAGATATGCCAAATATCACCATTTTATATGGTCGGCCATCTTAGATTTTGGCTTGGCAATAATAATTTTAATCTGAAATTGTCATAAGTGAATTATTTGACCCAAGTTATCACTAAATTGACGTATTACACTATTATATCAGACTGAAAATGACACTTTGCCTGTTTCAAAATGGCTGCCTACAGAATTCCGCCCACACATTTCGGAGGTGGCCCCCCGCCAAATTTTGCGCTTAACATCTAATGAAGTGAATAAAACCATAAAACCTTGGTCCCCTTTCCACGGTCACGCAAGTTATATTTTTTACCCTACTATGTTTCTTTTGGCACCACATGTGCTTATTATGTAGATACATTTAAAGTCAGTAGAAACTACACATAGGCCTTCCATAGATAAAACTGACCCACTGCTAACACACGAGTCAATATAACAACTGACACAAACATAATGTAAACTCCTTGCTGCATAGTCACATATTTCGTCCGCCTAAAATATGAAAGTGTGTATCTGCCACTCTGGTGATATACACCCTCTCAAATCCAAGGGAACAATCTGGTAACACGTTTTAAAGACATTAAAACTAAATAGCCTAAAATCAGTTGTGCACATCTTTGAAACTTGACAACCGACGTTTTCTCGCTTCCATAAAACTTTTTTTTATTATGTTGTATATGTTTAAGATTTAAAAGTGTTAGCATAATAGTAGGCCAAGTATTACTTGTTTGGTTTAAATGACAAGACAATACAACATATAAACAAGGCATTCAATACACATCGTGGATAATCCAGAAGGTTTGTAGTATCAAGTTGAAATTTAGTTATTTCCACAAAGGTGGCCTAAACATGCTAAAGCCATTTTCATTCATTAATTCAAATAGGACCTACCGTTCACGTGGTACAAGCTTCCAGTAGTAACACATTTTCGGCATCTCTGGCACCAAATCAGGAATACACTGTGCCACGTTCTCTGTAATTTTATTAAGGGGGCCACCATTCAATCTCCAGGGGGAGGGCTGCAGTATTTTTGAAATAAATAATTTCGGGCAGCCTCTGCAAGAAAAAATAATTTACTTCAATAACTGCTCTATATAAACATATATATGTAGTAAAATTTAAAATTTTCAGCATTCCGCTGAGCCAGGTTGAAATAAATATTTTGTCCACGACAAAAACTCCAGCAACCCCCCCCCCCATCCCCACGGAGATTGAATGGTGGCCCCCTAATTTTACAGGTCAAAATACTGTTTGCTTTCTAGCACGATGTGTCATAAATAAACATTCTGAAGAGGCCACATCGGAATAATTATTGTTCGTTTCAAAGTAAATTTTGCACTCAAACCAGCTTGTTTGTGGATAACTATATCATATTGTACAAAACATCTTATACGTGTATATTTCAAAACGCGGTTCAAAATAAACGTTTATCAAAAATAGTCATTTCGCCATCAAATCAATGAAAAGATGTAAGTGTTGAAAATGAAACAGATTCCGTAGTTATTTTAATCAAATACGAAACGTTTCACCGGCAAACACAAGACGTTCACCCGTGCTGCTGTAATGCTGGGCCAACGTCGCAGACGGTGGCCCAGCATTACAGCGGTATTGGGTGAACGTCTTAACATCAACCTTAACCCAACTTTAATCCAATACCTCGCCTTATCTTCTCAGAACATTTCCGTTTTTATATCTTAAAATAGCTTTATTGATCAGACAATAATGTTATTGAGTTGATTGTATTGTATTACGTCTATTTTGTCATTGGGGAGATTGTCGACTAAAAGCAATGCTTGTCTTTCTGCACAATGCATTTATTATTTAATGTCCTTCCATTGTTTGATCATATTGATGTCAAAACAGTAAACAAAGTCTGCTCCTAATGGACTTAACGACTTAATTAATTAATTGCATTATCCTGCTGCTTTCATCAAACATTCCACGGAGTCTGTACAAGGCCTACTGACAGACACTGTCGCTCGCTCTCTCACACAAATATGTTTCTTCCCTATCCACTCGTAAAACTCAGTATTGTGGAGAGCCCCCGTGACCGAGAGGTAGCGTGCTCGGCCTCAGATCTCCAGGGTTTGAATTTCGAATCCTGTGTCTGGAGGGCAGTGTCATCTCACCATCCTCAGGAGGTTCTCCTGGCCCAATTTAGCCTGTATGTGCACAAAAGTGGCCTAAAGCCCAATTCGTTTCAGTTCATTTATTGAATAACTTGTTTGTTCACTCATTGCCAGACCTTATCCTCTTAGGAGATGCGCGTCTTTGCAGTATAGACACAATCCCTTTTGAAGATGAATATATATTGAAACGTTTGGATTGTAATAAATCAACTGGTCCTGACGGAGTAAGCAGCCGTATTCTGAAAGAGCTGCATTCTCTCTATCCTATCCCTTTGCAAATATCTTCAAAAAAGCCTATAGAGTTGGGAATATTTCCGTCCCCATGGAAATCTGCTCGCGTACACCCAGTACCTAAAAGGGCGAGAGGCCAAAAACCTGATAACTATAGAGCAATTTTAATTTTATCAAATTTGTCCAAAGTACCGGAGAGAAGAGTATATAAAAGATATTCTAGTATATAACAATTGTTCAATTATTTTACTGAAAATAACCTAATGAAAAGTATAAATTCCGGTTTTAAACCTAAAGACACTGCACTAAATCGCCTGGTTTAACTAGTACACAATATAAAGAGCGGTTCAAACGAAAAAGAAGAAATATGTATAGTATTCTTAGATATATTCAAAGCCTTCGATGAAATTTGGCGTGGGGGACGTTTATTTAAATTGAAAAAAATCAGAGAATCGCTTCTAAAAATGGTTTCAGTCATACTTGTCTGATCGAACTCAAAACGTTGTTTTAAAAGAAAGTGCATCGTCGTCATCTGAACCGGTCATGGCAGGTGTACTACAAGGCTCGATACTTGGGTCACTTTTTTTCTTAATAATATATATTAATGATATAACAGAAAATGTTGAATCAGACATGCCTCTTTTTGCTGATGATGCCTCTGTCATAAAGAAATTTAAAGACAGGAACATAATAAAATCAACATTAAATAATGACATGATGAAAATTGGCACCTGGTCAAACCAATGCCTGGTGACTTTTTCTGAAAATAAATGTTAATTTATGCTGGTCACAAATAAGAAACGTCCACAAACAAATACACAAATTACATTTAACAATGCATTATTAGATTAATTGTCTGAAAACTAGCTTTGGATTACCTATAAGTAACCAGCTGTCCTAGGCTAGCCACCTCTCCAAAATTTCCACAAAAGTAAATGGGAAGTTGGGCATACTGAAAGCTATTGGGAACAAAATACCCAGACGTACTAAAGAGCAGCTATATAAAAGTTTTATCCTGCCAAATTTAGAGTACGGAGACGTAATATTGAGCTCTGCTGATTTAAACTACCTAAACAAACTAATCAAAATACAGAGAAATGCGACTCTAGCTTGTACTGGGGCATACAAGATTACTGAAAATAAAAATTACTACGAGAATTGGGATGGGAACCCTACGTAATTAGAACAAATATTCATAAAATGTCCTTATTTTACAAAATCTTGAGCATGATCGATCCATACAAATGTAAAATAAACTCATTTAAAAGATCGTTTTTTACCAGCATGGTCAGCAAAATTAATGAAATAAATTGGAATCCGGTATAAAAAATAGTAAAGCCTTCGTATATTTAAACATTAACTGAGTAAAATTAAATTGGACCTGCTCCATTAACTCCCGAACTGTCATGGTCACGGCTCTGCTCATCACTGCATATTGTGTCTGGGATTAAGTGCACTTAAATTCCAACACTTCCCGTACAACCAGACACAAAATGTCCTAGTTGTGGAAGTAGCCCTGAAGATCCTGGTCACTATTTCTTGACATGTCCCACATATTCTGCTCCGCGAAATGAGCTCCTCTGGAATCTGGTTTACCAGTAGATTTTATCAAAAATAAAGAAAAACTTTTACATACACCATTATTTGGTGGCAAAAGTAATGCAGATGTTTGCCGGATGGTTCACAAATATATCTCGCAAACACGTCGTTTCGAGCCAAAAATCTACATGAAATCATCTGGTGAAGTATTACTACTCTTTATCATAACATCATCAATGCTCTGCGAATCTAAAGGGGGGCATCTGCTTGCTTGTTAAGTAGGCATATGTTACCATCGGACAGCACAGCACAACTGTCTTTATCATTTTTATCATTTATAGACCACAATGGCTACATGTTTTCTTTTCGTGTGAATATAGATGTAACTGTGTGCTGAAATTAATTGTGAAATGGATAACTGTACATTAATTTTTTTTGTTAGGAGCTGGCTAGTAGCTGGTATATCGGCTGTCTAGTTTCCTTAATAAATGTATTCTAAATCATCTGCACCATTTACAATAAATAAATAAATCTGTCCTGTACATAGGCATGTCAATCCATAAAAAAACCATCGGTTGCTGGTGGGCGATGATAGGTTAATAAAACATCGGTAGCTGGTGGATAATAGGAGAATAAAAAGACAAGTAGAAGTCAAATCAGACAGCTAGAATATCGCCATTGTCCCATTTATATATATATATATATATATATATTGTCCGTAAAAAGCTACACGTTGACAGTACGTGTAGTTCAAAGTAGTCACCCGTAATTACCACACAGGATAATCAAAACGTGCATTGTAATCATGATTATTGGTTCACTCTCATTAACATGACTAACAGTGACGCCGCTTGTGGCGCTAAGTCACCATACAAGAGTGAAGGTAATTGGAGCAAAGTTGACGCTTATAGAGAAGGATGCACGCTTCCTGGAGCAAAAGTCTGGTTTGGAGCACATACGGCTCACACAATTTCATCAAATTTAATAATACAGCATAAAGATCGCAATCACGTAGGTAGACACCACTAGTATATAGTTTGCTTATATACTGCATGTTGTTTGTTCAAACGAATGAAAACAGCAATGGTATTGGACAGCAGTGTTTTTTTCAGCAAGTGAAGTCATTTTCTAACATATTTATACCAGTGAAGAGCTCTGTATACGTTGCAATAATGTCCGAATGGTAGAGGTTTGAGGCCACACAATAAACTATTTGACTGGAGACTAAAACGACCCACCTATACTTAAACAATAATTCAAGAAAATACCAACCGCTTCTCCTTTTAACGTAGCATAAAAGAAGAAGGAAGGACTCATATCCTCCACATCTCTTATGTTTTGGTTGGCGATGCAGAAGGCAATTCACTAGTTTTGTGTTCCACTTTTACTCATGTGTGAATGAGTATAGGGATACCTAATACTGTAGTAAAGGTACTTTAATTGAGGTCATTTTTCCGTTTTTAAATTTTTTTGCAGTAATTATATAAATCAATATATTGTGAGAGTATTATTTTCAGAGATATGTTTCTGCTTTATTTTATTTTGCTCATCACTGGTAGAAAAGAAGCCATTACTGTAAAGTGAAATGGTATATGTCCTTGAATGTCATTTTTATCATTTATTGTGAGGCTGCACGTCATACGAATTCAGGTGATTATGAAAATACTGCCAGCTCTGCCTTTAATTTTACATAATATGTTGTTGCATGCAACCAATGTTCGAAGAGGTAAGTGCGACAGGCATACCCAGAAAGCACGAGGCGCTGGCCTAATGTTGGGCTGAAGTTGGCCCATCGTCTACGAAGCTGGCCCAATATCAGCCCAACATTGGGCCGACGCCTCGTGTTTGCTGGGAGTGCGGCCCTGTGACCATTTTTACTGTTTTTGTACTGTTTTTGTCATTTGTGATCTGACACAGAATGTTTTTTGCTCAGTTAAATCTGTCTGAGTCTGAGTAGTATGGCATTGTACATGTAGGCTTAACGATTCCAATTTGTCTGTCAAGTAAACTAAAGTCCGACAGTAGTTTAGAATATGGCATATCTTGTCATTTCTTAGTTACCAGTTGCTACAATGTGCGAAAAAGACAATACAACAATGCAACGAAGTATAATACTGTCTCTGAAGTGCCATAAAAAGGCAAGTGGAAACTGTTCTTGGCCCCAGCCGATTGTTTATGTATGAAGGCCAGATTAACGCTGCTGGCAAAATGACGAGTGGTTACACCGGGTGGAGTCTGTTGTCCGTGTTTACGACAGGAGCATTTGCATATTGTGAGGTGTTTATGGTTCTCAATCCTTGCTGTTGTTTCCTCTTGTCTCGTGCTCAGGTGCTGTGTTATTCCTGCATTATCACGCCCCCCCCCCTCCCCCCACGACAGCCCCAGATTAATTTGCCACCTGACTCAGCCACACTGTAATGTCTGAGGTTTGTCTCAAGGACGATCTGCATGTGGGGATTGGATCTGCGAGATAGCCCCCAATATATATGCTGCTCTGCAAAGCCAAAATGCAGTATACTTACTTAGTTGAAAAGTATATAGTTACTGATTTTTGGATTTATATTCACTACTTTATCTAATGATCTACCCTGTAACTCTACAAAGACAGTAACTGCTTACTAAAGTAAGTACTGAGTTTTGGCTTCGCACGCACGGGAGTGTTGCTTCCGCTTATTTTGTGGCCCTATGTCATTAGAATATTGTATAATTGCACGTCCAAAAATGTCAATTTTCATTGTATTATGAATATTTCTAATCTAAAATTTAACTAATAGGATAATGTGCGGCTCGTAGTGTTTACAGAGTGGTGTAATGCTTGAATTTTGTACACAATTAATTATCATTATTTGTCTCATCACCATGTTCATGGACAGACGGGTTCCTGTCTCCGGTTGTTTGTGTTTCTGGTGACATCGCACGACAGAACGGCCCAGCTCATGGAACGTTCTGCATACATTCCACTTCCCACCAGGTAGCTGACCTTGTTGCACTATTCTTAAACTTTACAAGTGTGGGCTCTAACTGTACTGACCTTATATAGTTCTGCAAGAGGAAGAGCCAGTAACTGCCTCTTGAAAAGTAAGTACACACAATAGAAATAAGTGTTTTAACCCCCACACAATTCATGCACAAACCACTGTTCAACCCTTTAACCGCCGGTGCCGTCCATATACGTTTTTTTACATTTTTTATTAGCGCATTACATATTAGTTTTTAAACCTGTTAAAGATAAAAAGTGACATTCATCAGCAAGATTTGAAATTTATTGACCTCCATTTTGTCAAATCTGAATAATTTTCACTCACTTAAAGTTGTGGATCGCGTCAGCGAGACACAACTTCAAGTGAGTGGAAATTTTCATTAAATAAGTTGGCGCCTAAAGGGTTAATCACTACTGAGCAGCCAGCTCATATACTATACCGCCACTATTTTTAAGCTGTGGCACATGTTATCAACATAATTTTATTTTTACACATTCTCATGCAAAATTATGTCTGTGCATTGTAATTATGGGTTACAGTGGAGACATTTGTAATGGTAATCAAATTCAAATGTAATGGGATTTAAAATCATTTAATTGCACCGCAGTTCAGCTGCAATAAAAAAAGAGTGCAAAATATTTGCGCAAGGTACAGACTATCAGGCAGGAGTGAAAAAAGACGCCGGCATGGTCGTCCATATAAGACGTCAGCTCGTGAAAGCAGACGTCTGAAGACGCTCTCAAGGTTGGGACGTTTGAAGATTACCTCGGAGTTATCTTTTGAATGGAACACGTTTTTTGTACGCAATTGTCATAAACAACTGTTAGATGACGACAGCATACATGCAGTAGACATATTCATCCTAGTGACAAGACACAAATTAATAATGGTTCACAACAAAAACGAGAGAATCACATCAAGTGGGCCAATAGAATTCAGCACATGACCATTAATGGCAATTGGTCCTTTGTGGTGCTCTCTGATGAGTGTAAGTTTATTTTACACACTGACACTGATGATGAAAGTAAAGGATGTTGGAGAAATAATTGATAGAATATGAATCCAGACGCAATGCGATTTCGGCTACGTAGAAACGTTTCCGTTGTGGTTTGGGGATGCATCATCTTCCTTGCATTGACAATCTGATAGTGGTTGATGGAAATGTCAACTGGTCAGTATTCTTACATTGACCTCATGAGTGTACAGATGTAAATCCTGTCAAAACATATGGAGTTGCATAAAAGATCAAACATATCATGTACAGAAATAAAAGCACCATTATTTATAACTTTTTACAGAATTCTTCCTGCAAAGATCAGAACAGTGTTTTTCCTCTTTTCTTAGGCGAGCAGCGGCCATTGTGAGATTACGTGGCTACCCTACTAAATAAAAATTGTGACACTAATTATGTTTCATATAGCATCATAAATATATTTGTGTTCATAATCTGTAAAAAAAACTATCCAGCTTTGAGTTTATATGCTGTGATTTAATTAAGGTAAAAAGCATCTGTGTAATAGGCATCACTTTGGGGATGAACAAACTTATGTCCAGTTAGTGTACATGTAGTTACTGACTTTAGTCTTCCCACGGCAGTAGGCACAAATATTTTATCAGTCAGTAGCTTATGTCTGCAAGGCCGCGGCGCAAAACTCGCTGTCTTTTGACTTTTCGATGTTTTGTGGTGATATAGTGGTATTTTTTCTCAAGCGATGTTTAATCGAAGTTTCGTACGGTTTATGTTATTGTTTCGATACTGGTGTAGTTCAAGTAAATGAACAGATGACTGACTGACTGACTGACTGACTGACTGACTGACTGACTGACTGACTGACTGACTGACTGACTGACTGACTGACTGACTGACTGACTGACTGACTGACTGACTGACTGACTGACTGACTGACTGACTGACTGACTGACTGACTGACTGACTGACTGACTGACTGACTGACTGACTGACTGACTGACTGACTGACTGACTGACTGACTGACTGACTGACTGACTGACTGACTGACTGACTGACTGACTGACTGACTGACTGACTGACTGACTGACTGACTGACTGACTGACTGACTGACTGACTGACTGACTGACTGACTGACTGACTGACTGACTGACTGACTGACTGACTGACCAAATAATGAATCGATATATAAATGAATGAATGAATGACTAAATGAATGAATGAATGAATAAATGAATGAATGAATGAATGAATGAATGAATGAATGAATGAATGAATGAATGAATGAATGAATGAATGAATGAATGAATGATTGAATGACTGACTGACTGACTGACTGACTGACTGACTGAATGAATAAATGAATGAATGAATGAATGAATGAATGAATGAATGAATGAATGAATGAATGAAATAATTAATAAATTAATTAATTTATTAACGAACGAACGAACGAACGAACGAACGAACGAACGAACGAACGAACGAACGAACGAACGAACGAACGAACGAACGAACGAACGAACGAACGAACGAACGAACGAACGAACGAACGAACGAACGAACGAACGAACGAACGAACAAACAGACAAACAAACAAACAAACAAACAAACAAACAAACAAACAAACAAACAAACAAACAAACAAACAAGCAAACAAACAAACAAACAAAAAACAAACAAACAAACAAACAAACAAACAAACAAGCAAACGAACGAACAAACGAACGAACGAACGAACGAACGAACGAACGAACGAACGAACGAACGAACGAACGAACGAACGAACGAACGAACGAACGAACGAACGAACGAACGAACGAACCAAGGAATGAATAGGGCTCCAGGACAGGGCAAAATAGGCCTGGAAAACCTCCTGAGGATGCTAAGGTGAATCAGATAACACTGCCCTCCAGACTCAGGATTCGAAGACTGGTGGTATGGGGCCGAGCAAACAACCTCACTGCAATGTGAAAAAAACAACCTAAACACTATTCACTCACTCAGCATGAAGACGTGATTAGCGCTTCAAGTATACGTAGAATCGTGCGCACCCTTTTTTAGCACTTGCCATGACACCAAGATTCCCTAATCCCAGTGGCTCAGCCGGCACATTTGTTATGAGAGCGGACTCACTGGTGGCACTTTGTTTTCTGGATATGGTACACACCTCAGTCTGTAAAAATAAAACTCTCACTGAAAGCTGTCGTAAAAATCCTGTGTATGTGAGAGACAATACACAAGATAAATTTTAAACTGATGATCTACGACCACAGAGCATTGTAACAAAATAAACTGTACAATATTGAGACAAGATTATGCTACTGAATATATAATGTACACGTTTAAGAGACAGACATATTTTGTATCCTTGGTTTAAACAACATTAGTCATTTCCGCGTTTTTGTAAGGTACATGTACACATAAAATAAGACAATATTTTATTATTATGCATGATAGCTAACACTTAAATTAGGTTGCCCCTTTAAATGCTAAATTAAATAATTGAAATTTTCACCATAAACTTGAAGTTGTGTTTCGCTACAGCGATCTACAACTTCAAGTGGCTGAAAATGATTCATATTTGGTTAATTTGAGTGGAAACATTTGCAAATCTTATGGCCGTATTCACAAAATAGGTTTTAGCTTAGCGTTAACACGTATGTAACTAAATATAAGTTTAAATAACCTATAAACCGTTTTTCTCTAGCTTAACAAAACTTCAAAATGCATTTACGCAGAAAGCGGTACATCAAACAAACAGTGGGCCAAGGTCTATCGTTTACTGGTTCAAACAAATAGATCATTAGCACTTTTATAGAGCCTGTAATTAATATCATAATACAGAAGATAATTATTTTCTTATAGTTTTAATACATTGTTGCCGACATATTATGTCTGTGTAACATTAAAGTTATACATGTTCCTCAGAATTCAAATATCCGCTGTATAGATTATTAAACATAATTTTCCGATGGTAAACCTTGTTGATTTGGAGATACGATAGGGCAGGGGCCAGGGCATGGTGCAGTGCTTAAACTGCCTGCTTGGAAAGTCGGAGATCGCGGGTTCGAACCCTACTCTGGCCTTCAAGTTTCAGAGAAACAAAATATTTCTTATCCGCTCACTCGTAAAGATTCAATATTTGGGGAGGGGGCTCCGTGACCGAGATATAGCGAGCTCGGCCTCAGACCACCAGGGCTGGAATTTCGAATCCTTTGTCTGATGGGCAGTGTCATCTCATCATCCCCGGAAGGTTGTCCTGGCCCAGTTTAGCCTGCATGTGCACGAAGGTGGCCTAAAACCTCATTCATTCATTCATTCATTCATTTATTCATTCATTCATTCATTCATTCATTCATTCATTCATTCATTCATTCATTCATTCATTCATTCATTCATTCATTTATTCATTCATTCATTCATTCATTCATTCATTCATTCGTTTATTCATTCATTCATTCATTCATTCATTCATTCATTCATTCATTCATTCATTCATTCATTCATTCATTCATTCATTTATTCATTCATTCATTCATTCATTCATTCATTCATTCATGCATGCATGCATGCATGCATGCATGCATGCATGCATGCATTCATTCATTCATTCATTCATTCATTCATTCATTCATTCATTCATTCATTCATTCATTCATTTATTCATTCATTCATTCATTCATTCATTCATTCATTCGTTTATTCATTCATTCATTCATTCATTCATTCATTCATTCATTCATTCATTCATTCATTCATTCATTCATTCATTCATTTATTCATTCATTCATTCATTCATTCATTCATTCATTCATGCATGCATGCATGCATGCATGCATGCATGCATGCATTCATTCATTCATTCATTCATTCATTCATTCATTCATTCATTCATTCATTCATTCATTCATTCATTCATTCATTCATTCATTCATTTATTCATTCATTCATGCATGCATGCATGCATGCATGCATGCATGCATTCATTCATTCATTCATTCATTCATTCATTCATTCATTCATTCATTCATTCATTCATTCATTCATTCATTCATTCATTCATTCATTCATTCATTTGTTGATCAGATTAATAATAATTGTTAACCCGTCAAATACAGCTCACGTATGGTAGCTTATACCCTCTCTAATCTAAATACCAATAACAACTCAGGAACGGAATGGATGGTCTCGTCCTTTTATTGACTAAATTACTCTGCCATTGGACGGGCTTAGAACACGGGTTCTCCAAGACAGATGGTTCGTGTAATCATACCTTGGTGTATTGAAAGGGGTTGTAACTGGAGAAAAAGAGAAACGATGAAAGTAATATGATGTATGATTATATCCAAATATGACCATGCAAAATTATAGTAGCAGAATGTCTTCTGTTAATAATAGGCATTAAATCAAATATATAATGACAATAGTATTTACACCAAAAGGTTTTACCTCTCACATACGTCTTTTAATTTTTTTTATCATTTATTATTCAATTCAAATAAATACTCACCAATCAACGAAAGAAAATACATTTATAATATATAATCAGTCTGTATTTTTTGTATATCATTCTCTTCTATTTCGTATGTGTTCATTATCATTATAATGTTTCTTCCACTTCATGTTGAACCAGTGCTTAAACTACACCGTGTGAGTGAGCAAGTGTAACTTTCGATCGATAGACAGCCAGGTTTAAGCCGGTGCTTGGCCTAAACTCCGTTTGTGCATGCATGTGCACAAAGGTGGCCTAAAACCTCATTCATTCATTCATTCATTCATTCATTCATTCATTCATTCATTCATTCATTCATTCATTCATTCATTCATTCATTCATTTATTCATTCATTCATTCATTCATTCATTCATTCATTCATTCGTTTGTTCATTCATTCATTCATTCATTCATTCATTCATTCATTCATTCATTCATTCATTCATTCATTCATGCATGCATGCATGCATGCATGCATTCATTCATTCATTCATTCATTCATTCATTCATTCATTCATTCATTCATTCATTCATTCATTCATTCATTCATTCATGCATGCATGCATGCATGCATGCATGCATTCATTCATTCATTCATTCATTCATTCATTCATTCATTCATTCATTCATTCATTCATTCATTTGTTGATCAGATTAATAATAATTGTTAACCCGTCAAATACAGCTCACGTATGGTAGCTTATACCCTCTCTAATCTAAATAACAATAACAACTCAGGAACGGAATGGATGGTCTCGTCCTTTTATTGACTAAATTACTCTGCCATTGTACGAGCTTAGAACACGGGTTCTTTAAGACAGATGGTTTGTGTAATCATACCTTGGTGTATTGAAAGGGGTTGTAACTGGAGAAAAAGAGAAACGATGAAAGTAATATGATGTATGATTATATCCAAAGATGACCATGCAAAATTATAGTAGCAGAATGTCTTCTGTTAATAATAGGCATTAAATCAAATATATAATGACAATAGTATCTACACCAAAAGGTTTTACCTCTCACATACGTCTTTTAATTTTTTTTATCATTTATTATTCAATTCAAATAAATACTCACCAATCAACGAAAGAAAATACATTTATAATATATAATCAGTCTGTATTTTTTGTATATCATTCTCTTCTATTTCGTATGTGTTCATTATCATTATAATGTTTCTTCCACTTCATGTTGAACCAGTGCTTAAACTACACCGTGTGAGTGAGCAAGTGTAACTTTCGATCGATAGACAGCCAGGTTTAAGCCGGTGCTTGGCCTAAATTCCGTTTGTGCATGCATGTGCACAAAGGTGGCCTAAAACCTCATTCATTCATTCATTCATTCATTCATTCATTCATTCATTCATTCATTCATTCATTCATTCATTTATTCATTCATTCATTCATTCATTCATTCATTCATTCATTCATTCATTCATTCATTCATTCATTCATTCATTCGTTTGTTCATTCATTCATGCATTCATTCATTCATGCATGCATGCATGCATGCATGCATTCATTCATTCATTCATTCATTCATTCATTCATTCATTCATTCATTCATTCATTCATTCATTCATTCATTCATTCATTTGTTGATCAGATTATTAATAATTGTTAACCCGTCAAATACAGCTTACGTGTGGTAGCTTATACCCTCTCTAATCTAAATAACAATAACAACTCAGGAACGGAATGGATGGTCTCGTCCTTTTATTGACTAAATTACTCTGCCATTGGACGGGCTTAGAACACGGGTTCTCTAAGACAGATGGTTCGTGTAATCATACCTTGGTGTATTGAAAGGGGTTGTAACTGGAGAAAAAGAGAAACGATGAAAGTAATATGATGTATGATTATATCCAAAGATGACCATGCAAAATTATAGTAGCAGAATGTCTTCTGTTAATAATAGGCATTAAATCAAATATATAATGACAATAGTATTTACACCAAAAGGTTTTACCTCTCACATACGTCTTTTAATTTTTTTATCATTTATTATTCAATTCAAATAAATACTTACCAATCAGCGAAAGAAAATACATTTATAATATATAATCAGTCTGTATTTTTTGTATACCATTCTCTTCTATTTCGTATGTGTTCATTATCATTATAATGTTTCTTCCACTTCATGTTGAACCAGTGCTTAAACTACACCGTGTGAGTGAGCAAGTGTAACTTTCGATCGATAGACAGCCAGGTTTAAGCCGGTGCTTGGCCTAAACTCCGTTTGTGCATGCGGTTTAACGCCAAATCTTGTGTTTAAACCAGTAGTTTGGTTAAAGGGACTTGCCCAGGCTAAAATCATAAAAAAATCGGTGATTTTATTTGGCTGCTTAATATGACCATATGATGTAAACATGTCCATAGACTAGAACTGCACAAGTTTTTATTTATTTTTGTGCTGCGCATTCACCAGTTAGACTAGATATAGAGACGAAATCTCCCATTTCTAATTATTGACAACCATGTCAAAATAGGAAATACGGGAATTTCGTCTTTATATCTAGCCTATCTGGTAAGTGCGCAGCACAAAATTAAAAAACGTTTGCAGTTCTAGTCTATAGACATGTTTACATCATATATGGTCATATTAAGAAGCCAAAATAAAATCACCTATTTTTTGATGATTTTAGCGTGGGCCAGTCTCTTTAAACCAGTCCTAAACTTACTTTGTGAATACGGCCGTTAATGTATAAACAAACATCTCGTTCCAATATAACTGCGACCTAAACGGCTAATAAAGGGGATTAAGAAACAAATATAGTCGTTCTTAGCAATGTAAAGGTTTATGAACATTGTCCCATTGTTGGATCAATATTGGTCCAGCTTCTATGATGCTGGACCAACATTGACCCAACAATGAAACCCTCAGGTATTGGATAAGTAAACTGGTGCTTTCAACTGGAATGATAATTATGTTTTATAAAATTGCCGGGTAAATTTTAAATATACATGATATATCTACGTTTAAAACCCAGTTAGGCGGCATCGCCATGATATATAAATATATGTTATCCGCTAAAAAGTAATAACTTAATATTTATTAAAAGCAAGCAAGGCACTCTAAAAAAGCATATAACCTAGCATAAAAATAATAATATAATAACAAATCTTGCTCTTATGTCTCTCTATTGGTTGTGGTTACCTTATTGGGTGGGCTATCGTGGTTTTACCAACGTTAATCTCGTAAGCACGGTTAGAGTACGTCCGCTCGGGTTAGCCTGTCTCTGACCTTGTCGCTAGGCACTTGAGAGGTTGTTAGCCTAATCTAATAAATAATGAAATATCCACTTACACACATTCTCCATTCTAAAAACCAGGAGCGGTCATAATGCAGTCCAGATTCATCTATGTAAGGAAGTGAATAGACTGGTAATGTTAAAGGGCAACCAAGCATTGACACCCTTTAAGCGCACTTTAATCCCTTTTATTTGATGATTATAAAATCCATGCAATTTGGGATAAAATGTGTGTTTCAACATAAACATTAAATTATTTTGCATTTTGTTGGGTCTTAAATTAAAAAAAAGATGTGTCATTTTCAACCACGTGAAGGTAAATGTATACTCACTTGAAGTTGTGGGTCACTGGCGTGACCCACAACTTCAAGTAGGTATAAATTTAAATAGATAACTTGGCGGGTAAAGGGTTAACATTATTATAATAGTATACATGAAATTAATGATCAAAATTATTCAGCTTTCCTTCTTCTGTCATAATAAGGTTGTATGTAAGGGTGGGTCAATCCAGCCGAAGGGGTTTATGTTTGAAAGTTTGAATGGGTCAGAGTTCTTTTATAAAACAAATTAAATTTAAATATCAACATACTTCGGAATCAGAACACTGGGGTCATATGGCAGTCCCCAGCGGCTTGGTGTCCGCACACAGTGTTTCTCATATTTTCAGCAAACACGTATCGCAGAGCCTATGCCGGGCTAATTCCGGGCCAGCATGGCAGATGTTGGTCCGCCAATAGCTCAACGTCAGCTATACATGACTCTGTCAGGTTACCGAAGGCAGTGATGGGATTCCCCACTGGTTGTTGAATGGTTAATAATCCCCCTTCCAGTGTTTCTTTGTAGCACAAACGTCATTTCCTTTTGCTTTGCTTCCTGAATTAATCACTAGAGGCCGCCGCTGCAGCTGGGCCAGTGGGCTGTGAGACATTTTATCTCCCAGACCTTCCACACTATATTGCTGACTTCATAGCTAGAGTGATCATTCTCAAGGCCGGGTTTTTTCGAACATATTGGTGAGTAAAAGGGGTCGACAATGTGGAAATCTTTGCCTTTCCACCAATCCATATTTTCGAAACACATGTAACAACAGAAGAACATGGATGTCAGCGGCATTGGATTCTGAATTATCGTAATATTGACCTACATGTATCAATGTAAGATGTTAAAACACAAGACTATCAGTAGTTTTATGTTTTTGTTTTTTTATGTTTGCACATTTTAGTTAATAGTATAGTTTCTCCGTGACTGAATAATGCTAACTCTTGAACTATTTTTTTCGTCTCAAGACATCGGAACATAGCAAGTTCAATGGCATCTACTGTATATCCTCAGATTCGGATCTACCAGTTCAAATGCAGCGCATTAACCCTTTCAACGCGGGGATTGACTTCAAACGTCTGACGTATAAAGTCGACCCCCGCACTGCAAGAGTAAATCATTTATAATGACCGTAGACCCATAACATAGTATTCAAATGCAGCGGAAAGAGCTAACTAAGACATTTATGATGATTTCAATTTGAAAAACCCCTTTGTCTCCTGGTTTATATAAACGCTATAAGGTTTAATTATGACCAATTTGTCTCCTTTCAGCTACAAAGTGTCACTGTGCAGCAGCCTCACAGCAGAGGTAGTGTCCACAGTGTGGGCACTACCTCAGCTGTCACGCTGCTGTAGGCCTACAGAGTCCGCATAAACCTCACAATGCTGAAATATTTTTGTATAAACTATAAAGACCAACAGGTTTTTTTCAATTTGAAATCATCATGAATGTCTTAGTTAGCGCTTTCTGCTTCATTTGAATACTTATCTTATGGGTCGGCAGTCATTATAGTTATTTTAATGCGGGGATCGTCTTTAAAGGTTAATACTTTTAAATAAAATGACACAATTAAATTCGGAATAGATTTGCGTTCACAAATCTAATTTAGCGTTGCGTCACTAAATTTTGACAGGTTCTCTGAAGGGTGATTAATTGGGTTCAGTAACAGCTGCTAGTATTTAAATTGCGCCCATATCTGATTGATTGGTATTTGAAATATGCAATTTCGGAGAGCTTATATGCCGATATCAAATTACTGACCACCAGTGGTGTAATATGTAATAATATACATTTTCTCTGAAATGCCTGAATCAATTTTTGAGCACCGACTTGCAAAAGTGCCCCACCCCCGCTTCCAGAATATGATTTTAGTAGGTCACCTCCCAGCAAACACAAAACATTTGCATAACATTTGTAGGGCCTACAACGTCGGCCCAGCGTCTTCGCCGTTGGTCCAACATTGTACAAATGTCATACAAATGTTTTGTGTTTGCTGGGAGTGTCGACCTCTAGCAGCGAGCCAGGATGTGGTATTATATATGTAATTCATTCACACATATGACGGCTACTGAAGGTAACATTTGTCCGGACCAAGCGGCTGTTGATTGTAACATTTGGTCTCAGCCTCTTTGGCAAGTCCAGGCAAGTAAGATACTGAGGGTAGCATTTTGTCTCGGCCTCTGTGTCAAATCCAGACAATCGGATCATAATGGTGCCAATTTGTCGCAGCCTCTGTTTCGAGTCCAGAAGTGTCGCATACTCAAGACAACATTTCGTTTCAGCATCTGTGTCAAGTCTAGACAAGTCGGATACTAATGGTAACATTTTGTCTCAGCCTCTGTTTCAAGTCCAGACAAGTCGGATACAGATTGTAACATTTTTTCTTAGCCTCTGTGTCGAGTCCAGACAAGTCGGATACTGATGGTAACATTTCGTCTCAGCCTCTGTGTCAAGTCCAGACAAGTCGGATACTGATGGTAACATTTTTTCTTAGCCTCTGTGTCAAGTCCAGACAAGTCGGATACTGATAGTAACATTTTGTCTCAGCCTCTGTGTCAAATCCAGACAAGTCGGATACTGAGGGTAACATTTTGTCTTAGCCGCTGTGTCAAGTTCAGACAAGTCGGATCCTGAGGGTAACAATTTGTTTCAGCCTCTGTGTCCCGTCCAGACAAGTCGAATGCTGAGGGTAACATGTTGTCTCAGCCTTTGTGTCAAATCCAGATCAGACGGATACTTCGGGTAACATTTGTATCAACCTCTCTGTCAAGTCCGAACAAGACGAGACATGGCTAATGAAGGTAACATGTCTCTCGCTCTATGTATCAAGACCGTACAAGAGCTACTGAGTGTAACATTGTGTCTCGGCCTCTCTGGCATTCGGGGACTGTGGTGGACAGGAGGTCAATGAATTCCGCACACACAGCTACTGACGCAGAACGGGATGGGTGGTAATTGATTGATCGACGTGAGAATGATTTGTTGGCTGTCTATTCACTTGTAGCTGTCAACGCCTGACATCGATTCAAGGAGAGTGGTGCAATACGAGATCTGTATTAATGCTTCATGTGATGACCAGACAAACACTCCAGCCCAGCAAACATCAGACATTGGCTCATTGTTGACTCAATGGCGGCCCACCGTCTGCGACGCTGGATCAACATTGAGCCAACAATGGGGCAGTGTGGCGTGTTTTCTGACAGTTATTTTCAGTTTTTATGTAGATCTATTACTATACTACAGTACACGTACATTAAATACTCTGATTAAGTGCAGGAACATTTTGTACAATAAACTTCAATGCATTTTAAGTAACTGCTTACTCTTTCAGTTAAACACTCACTTCATTTTAGCTTTACATAGCATTATTGAGGCATACAACTTGAAGTGTCATGGTTCAATTAATTTTTTTAATGTTTTTAATTTTTAAAATATAGATATGAAAATGAGTATATTTCAAGAGAAATGTTTTGAAAATGATATCGCAATAAAAGTAAATAATCTGTTATTTCTACGTGTATCTCCCAGCAAGCACGAGACGTCCATCCAATGTGGGTTCAATGTTGGCCCCCACGTCTGCGACGCTGGCCCAACATTTAACCAACATTGGGTTAACGTCTCATGTTTTCTGGGATAGTATCCATGTGCAGTGACGTCACCACACGTACAATCGTACAATGGTCCATCGTCTACGACGGTGACCCACTATTGAAACATCACTGGGTCAATGTCTTGTGTTTGCTGGGGTGTGTCAGGTGCTCCGGTCATCTGCATGGTCCGACCTTTGACCCTTGATCTGATTCAGGGATCGTCTCGCCGCAATCTGTGATCTCTGATCCAGAAGCCACTCGTAAACTCTCGTTACTAAAGGGGCGAATAACTCACGAAATGCCACCGCTTGCCTCAGTGGCACCTCTATTAACCCAACCTCACAACAGCCAATCAGGGGGCTGCAAAATCACGTGACTTGGTGCACCCAGAATATCAGGAGGCAGAAGGTGTAACAAACTGCCTCGCTCCTCGGCCTCTATATCCAGCGAACTTGAGACGTTAGCCAACGTTGGTTTACAGTTGGGCCAACGTCGTAGACGGTGGACCAACAGTAAACCAACGTTGGGACAACGTCTCATGTGTGATGTGTAGAACGTGTGGGATCGCCGTAAGCCTGGCCGCCATTGAATAATACATGTACTTATTGGGAAAAAATAGCTTGCTTTTTGGTGTGTTCCATGGGTCATGGTATTCTCAATGAGGTTCTTCAACCTCGTATCCAATAAATACATCTACACGTCGTGACCTTGGTATCAAAAGGTCGTATCCGCCATGTATGATACTTTAACACCAAGGTGGCGATGCATGCATTAAATGCGATAAAGCTATTGGTTAAAATATATGAGGATATTTCTGCCATTCAAACACTTTTGGTTTAACACGGTTGGTTGTTTCAATGTGGATAAAATTTAGTGATCGGCAACTGTGAGTGGAATTTAATGAGAGAGTAGATTGAAGCGGTGATCTGGAGGTAATAATCATGGATTTTCTTGGGTACACGAATCAAGGATTAAATGTCAACCTTTAAAGTGATACATTATAAAATTTAAATTTTCATCGACACGCAACTTCAAGTGGAAGAAAATTATTTATATTTTGTTTAATTTTAGAAGAAGTATTTGAAAATCTTGATGTTAATTAACACTTTCAAGCCTGAATTTACCATTGTCATCTTCATCCACTGCGAGCCGCGAATGGCTGCCGCAATTCTCGACTTGTAGTGTATGAAGATGATTTGATGTGGATGAAAAAGTAAAAAAGATTGCCATGTATTGGTAAACCAGTTTCTTGGGAATTATCATTCTAAAACCCTTAGTGATGGGAAAATTAAGTTTGTTTTCAGGGATGTAAAATGATGCTTTAATGCATCGTGAGGGCTTAAAAGGTTAAGCACACATTTCGTTCCCAATACGTACATTGATTTATAATTCAGATAATAAAACAGACTAAAAAAGAATATTGTCGTTCTTTAACCCTTTCAGCGCGGGGAGCGTTTTTATACGTCAGATTCTGACGTATAAACAACGGTCAACGCACTGGAATAATTCAAATATTTACAATGCCCTGTATTCAAATGAAGCAGAAAGAGCTACTAAGACACTTATAATCTTTTTTAATTGAAAAAAAGCCCTTTGGTCTCCATGGTTTATACAAAACTATTTCAGCACTTTAATGGTTAATGGTTATGAGGGGATGCCGAGAAGCGACATATTGTTCTAGCGAATATGTTATAGGAATGAAGTACGATATCTGGATATGGCAATGAGTTTGATACACATAAAATCAGCTGGGAATTATACCTTTTAGTATGTTTTTTTTATTTTGAAGTTCTGAACTACCCTTGGCAGTACATTCACATGTGGCCCGAGCCCACCTTAAATATTCGGGCGCTTCTGGGTGTTTTTCATATTCAGAATATATATCATATATAGTTTCAGAATAGTATAAGCATGATAAGGTAAATTAAAAATGTCATTTCCCACTTACAACTGTCTTCTGCATTGTCCTATGAGATAATCAGATAATCACTGATATAAGTTGTAATATAATTCAGCTAAGCCATTATTTCCATTATAGATGTTTCCGGTGGCTAGCAGTTGCTGTAGAATATTATAATCCAGGAAGATATAATATATGTGCTACTTCACTTGACAAGATTGCCACACCTTTTGGAAGGCCAGACAACAGCAGGCCCCTAATTCATTACTTTTTTCAAGAAAGTAGTTACTACCGTATGTCTTTGCTGAGTATTATTTTGAAATCAGGTGAAAGTTTCCAGATCTATATGATATCAACACTGCTGTGCAAAGGCAAAAGGCAGTATCTGCTTACTTGTAAAGTAAGCAGATACTGCCTTTTGCCTTTGCACAGCAGAACAGGACTTGTTCACTTGGTTTTTTCCACAGAAGATACGTCAGAGGTAGAATTGTGACAAGATCACGACATCGAGAAAAGTGCTCATAATGAGAATCTATATCATATCCATTATGAGAAGAGAACGGTATACTATCCATGTTGATTTATTCGAGTGATTTATAGGCCTACTCAGCAAAACTGAAACACGGGGCTGTATCACAATCGATCAGAATATAGGCCTACTTGTCTTCCATGTTCATCTAATTGCATAATTATGACGAATGATTGGGCCCAGCTAATAATACACTCTAAACAATATAGGTTCTTCAAAAAGAAACCTTCAGTACTATTACCATGCAACCCCTGGAGAACCCTTGCAGGGTTCTCCAGGGGCTGCATGGTAATAGTACTGAAGGGTTCCTTCTTAAGAACCTATATTGTTTATAGTGTATATGCAATTTATAGCGACCTGAACTCACAGTGATGAATAACACTCATCTACGTACATCAAATTAATTTAATGAAGAATCACCAAGATTTTAAATAAGGACAACACTGTCATTCTGTAAAAGCAGACAGTAGTGCAAAGCCGAAAGGCAGTATCTGCTTACTTTACAGGTGAGCAGATACTGACTTTTGGCTTTGCAGAGCAGAGTACCTGTTTGCTTGAAAAGTAAGCGGGCTCTGCTGTTTTCCTTTTCGGGACAAACACAGTTTAGTGTTAATGTTGGCCGTCAGATAAAATGCGCAGTTGAAGATGGTCACTTTGCTCGCGTGTGTCCAGCCGGGCTATCTGAACGTCTGATCTGTGCTGACCAATTTGCCGTGGCTGGAACTACACCATTTGTCACAGCGCGGGGCGGAAGTAGCCCTGACGCAGGCGCGTATACAGTTTCTTGATGTATAATGTAAAGGAAGACGCTTGTGTTGTTAATTGGCAGGCGCTGGCATCATTAGAAAACCTCAAACAACAAGCAAAGCAACACAGGACATCGATGTGGACGGCAGGTGTTCTTGGTTTGACACTCGCAGAGCCAGTTTCTCAGTTTTGCATTACCTGTTAACGTCGATGATTCATGCTACACTGACTGTGTGGCAATATTACGAAAGCGGGAACACGGAAGTCTGGATTATGCCCTACTCTTTTCCAAGAATGGACATCCTGTCGCACGCATCATCCTGTCGCACTAGAATACGATACAAGATGTGAAAAATGTGACACCCAGGTGTGCGATGTAAGCCCTCATTGCCCTTTTTTCTCTGCTAATTACATTGTTCTGATGCGCTACTATAAAATTGTTATTGCCCGCACCTGTTTTTGACTTTATTTTATAGTGTAACCTACGATACCACATGCATCATTGATATAAAACTGGTATGAAGGTATTGACTTCATATCAGTTTCAGACTTAACCATCCATGAAATGATATGAAACTGGACGTCGCAATTTTATATCAGCTTCAATTTTAAGTATTTGCTGATATGAAACCGGAGGTGGTGACTTAATATCAGTTTCAGATTTAACCTTAGGATGATATGAGACTGGAGGTGATGAATTGATATCAGTTTCAGATGTAACCTTTGGATGATATGAAACTGGATGTGGTGGTGACTTGATATCAGTTTCATATTCAACCTTGGGATGATATGAAACTGAAGGTGATGAATTGATATCAGTTTCAGATGTAACCTTTGGATGATATGAAACTGGAGGTGGTGACTTGATATCAGTTTCAGATTCAACCTTGGGATGATATGAAACTGGATGTGGTGACTTGATATCAGTTTCAGATTCAACCTTTGGATAATATGAAACTGGATGTGGTGACTTGATATCAGTTTCAGATTTGACCATGATACAATATGATATGAAACTGGAGGTAGCGACTTGATAGCAGTTGCAATTTTGACCATGGGGTGATATGAAACTGGAGGTGGGGAATTGATAATAGTCACAGATTTAACCATGGGGTGATATAAAACTGGAGGTAGAGAATTGATATCATTTCCAGATTGACCATGGGGTGATATGAAACTGGAGGTGGGTAATTACATTGTTCTGATGCGCTACAATAAAATTGTTATTGCCCGCGCCTGTTTTTGACTTTATTTTATAGTGTAACCTACGATACCACATGCATCATTGATATACAACTGGTATGAAGGTATTGACTTCATATCAGTTTCAGACTTAACCATCTATAAAATGGTATGAAACTGGACGTCGCAATTTCATATCAGCTTCAATTTTAAGTATGTGCTGATATGAAACCGGAGGTGGTGACTTAATATCAGTTTCAGATTTAACCTTAGGATGATATGAAACTGGAGGTGATGAATTGATATCAGTTTCAGATGTAACCTTTGGTTGATATGAAACTGGAAGTGGTGACTTGATATCAGTTTCAGATTCAACCTTGGGATGATATGAAACTGGAGGTGATGAATTGATATCAGTTTCATATGTAACCTTTGGATGATATGAAACTGGAGGTGGTGACTTGATATCAGTTTCAGATTCAACGTTGGGATGATATGAAACTGGATGTGGTGACTTGATATCAGTTTCAGATTCAACCTTTGGATAATATGAAACTGGATGTGGTGACTTGATATCAGTTTCAGATTTTACCATGATATAATATGATATGAAACTGGAGGTAGCGACTTGATAGCAGTTGCAATTTTGACCATGGGGTGATATGAAACTGGGGGTGGGGAATTGATAATAATCACAGATTTAACCATGGGGTGATATAAAACTGGAGGTAGAGAATTGATATTATTTCCAGATTGACCATGGGGTGATATGAAACTGGAGGTGGGTGATTGATATTGGTTTAAAATTTACCCATAATATGATATGAAACTGAAGATGGTGAATTGATGTCAGTTTCAGATTTAACCATGATATGATATGAAACTGGAAATGATGACTTGACAATAGTTCAGATTCAACCATGGCGTAATATGAAACTGGTGGTGGTGCCTTGATATCAGTTTCAGATTTAACCATGGGGTGATATGAAACTGGAGGTGGTGACTTGATATCAGTTTCAGATTCAACCATTGGACCTATGATATAAAACTGGAGGTGGTGACTTGATAACAGTTTCAGATTTACCCACGGGGTGATATGGAACTGGAGGTAGAGAATTGATATCATTTCCAGATTTGACCATGGAGTGATATAAAACTGGAGGTGGTGATTTGATATTAGTTAAAAATTTAACCATGATATGAAACTGGAGAGGGTGAATTGATATCAGTTTCAGATTTAACCATGGGGTGATATGAAACTGGAGGTGCTGAATTGATATCAGTTTCAGATTTAACCATGGGATGATATGAAACTGGAGGTCGAGAATTGATATCAGTTTCAAATTCAACTTTGGGATGATATGAAACTGGAGGTGATGAATACATTTTTGATATCAGTTTAAGATTTAACCATGGAGTAATATGAAAGTGGAGGTGGCGAATTATTATCAGATGATAATAAACTGGAGGTGGTGATTTGATATCAGTTTCAGATTCAACCTGGGGATGATATGAAACTGGAGGTGGTGTCAGTTTTAGATTTAACCATGAGGTGATATAAAACTGGTGTAGGTGAATTTAAATAATAATAATAATAATAATAATAATAATAATAATAATAATAATAATAATAATAATAATAATAATAATAATAATAATAATAATAATAATAATAATAATAATAATAATAATAATAATAATAATAATAATAATAATAATAATAATAATAATAATAATAATAATAATAATAATAATAATAATAATAATAATAATAATAATAATAATAATAATAATAATAATAATAATAATAATAATAATAATAATATTAATAATATTAATAATAATAATAATAATAATAATAATAATAATAATACAAATACAAATAATAATAATAATAATAATAATAATAATAATAATAATAATAATAATAATAATAATAATAATAATAATAATAATAATAATAATAATAATAATAATAATAATAATAATAATAATAATAATAATAATAATAATAATAATAATAATAATAATTATAATTATAATAATTATTATTATTATTATAAACTTTATTTATAGAGGGTAGACCATTTAGTACATCGTACTAATATGCAATGGACCCTCTTTAAACACATGCACATAAATATGTACATGATTTTTGCTTATAAAAAAAATAAAACAGGATATAATACAAACTATATTACAATATTTACAATTTTATACATAAATTTACACTGCAGAAACATCATGGCTATTTAAGAATATTACATGATAAATGTATTATTTTTAATTTTAGATTATTATTCAGCTATTGCTATACGTGGTACATAATAATTAGAGATAATTGTAAAGATAGAAAAAGAAAACTATTGCCATGTTGTGTAAATATTTTTCCCGCACCAAAACCAGAGATAAAATAACTACATAACTTATAATACAATATTTCATTGTAGTAAAAAAGACACTCTGGAAAGCGTAGAATTCTAATTACAACTTATGTGTATTTAATATATATCTAAAATAATCTTAAAACTCATTTCAAATAATTTTAAAAGTACCACGAATAGTACATCAAGGTATAAATTGTATTTTTATTATAAACATTAATATCATGATTATGATTGAGCGTACAACACAAAACAAAATAGCGAAGAATGATTTGTGGGACTATGGCATGCGAGACTCTTAACGTGGAGGAGGTCACTCTGGTTCAAACGTATCAGCGAAAGCCGCCGTCCAAGATTCGAACCAGATAGATAACATTCCACACCTAATGTTTAGTGATTACCATTACGATTAGGTTTTAGAAAAATGTTGTTGTACATATAACTGTTTAAAATTAGTTAGACTTTGAGAGTTTCGAATATGAGGTGGTATCTTATTCCATATTTGTGTACCAAGATTCAGAAAGCTTTTACAGTGGCTATGTGACACATGAATGTTATGGTTACTGGCGGCCCTTGTCTTACAGTGGCTATGTGACACATGAATGTTATGGTTACTGGCGGCCCTTGTCTTACTGTGGCTATGTGACACATGAATGTTGTGGTTACTGGCGGCCCTTGTCTTACAGTGGCTATGTGACACATGAATGTTGTGGTTACTGGCGGCCCTTGTCTTACAGTGGCTATGTGACACATGAATGTTGTGGTTACTGGCGGCCCTTGTCTTACTGTGGCTATGTGACACATGAATGTTGTGGTTACTGGCGGCCCTTGTCTTACAGTGGCTATGTGACACATAAATGTTGTGGTTACTGGCGGCCCTTGTCTTACTGTGGCTATGTGACACATGAATGTTATGGTTACTGGCGGCCCTTGTCTTACAGTGGCTATGTGACACATGAATGTTGTGGTTACTGGCGGCCCTTGTCTTACTGTGGCTATGTGACACATGAATGTTGTGGTTACTGGCGGCCCTTGTCTTACAGTGGCTATGTGACACATGAATGTTGTGGTTACTAGCGGCCCTTGTCTTACTGTGGCTATGTGACACATGAATGTTGTGGTTACTGGCGGCCCTTGTCTTACAGTGGCTATGTGACACATGAATGTTGTGGTTACTGGCGGCCCTTGTCTTACAGTGGCTATGTGACACATGAATGTTATGGCTACTGGCGGCCCTTGTCTTACTGTGGCTATGTGACACATGAATGTTGTGGTTACTGGCGGCCCTTGTCTTACAGTGGCTATGTGACACATGAATGTTGTGGTTACTGGCGGCCCTTGTCTTACTGTGGCTATGTGACACATGAATGTTGTGGTTACTGGCGGCCCTTGTCTTACAGTGGCTATGTGACACATAAATGTTGTGGTTACTGGCGGCCCTTGTCTTACTGTGGCTATGTGACACATGAATGTTATGGTTACTGGCGGCCCTTGTCTTACAGTGGCTATGTGACACATGAATGTTGTGGTTACTGGCGGCCCTTGTCTTACTGTGGCTATGTGACACATGAATGTTGTGGTTACTGGCGGCCCTTGTCTTACAGTGGCTATGTGACACATGAATGTTGTGGTTACTAGCGGCCCTTGTCTTACTGTGGCTATGTGACACATGAATGTTGTGGTTACTGGCGGCCCTTGTCTTACAGTGGCTATGTGACACATGAATGTTGTGGTTACTGGCGGCCCTTGTCTTACAGTGGCTATGTGACACATGAATGTTATGGCTACTGGCGGCCCTTGTCTTACTGTGGCTATGTGACACATGAATGTTGTGGTTACTGGCGGCCCTTGTCTTACAGTGGCTATGTGACACATGAATGTTATGGTTACTGGCGGCCCTTGTCTTACAGTGGCTATGTGACACATGAATGTTATGGTTACTGGCAGCCCTTGTTTTACAGTGGCTATGTGACACATGAATGTTATGGTTACTGGCGGCCCTTGTCTTACTGTGGCTATGTGACACATGAATGTTGTGGTTACTGGCGGCCCTTGTCTTACAGTGGCTATGTGACACATGAATGTTATGGTTACTGGCGGCCCTTGTCTTACAGTGGCTATGTGACACATGAATGTTATGGTTACTGGCAGCCCTTGTTTCACAGTGGCTATGTGACACATGAATGTTGTGGTTACTGGCGGCCCTTATCTTACTGTGGCTATGTGACACATGAATGTTATGGTTACTGGCGGCCCTTGTCTTACAGTGGCTATGTGACACATGAATGTTATGGTTACTGGCGGCCCTTGTCTTACTGTGGCTATGTGACACATGATTGTTGTGGTTACTGGCGGCCCTTGTCTTACAGTGGCTATGTGACACATGAATGTTGTGGTTACTGGCGGCCCTTGTCTTACTGTGGTTATGTGACACATGAATATTGTGGTTACTGGCGGCCCTTGTCTTACTGTTGCTATGTGACACATGAATGTTGTGGTTACTGGCGGCCCTTGTCTTACTGTGGCTATGTGACACATGAATGTTATGGTTCTTGGCGGCCCTTGTCTTACAGTGGCTATGCGACACATGAATGTTATGGTTACTGGCGGCCCTTGTCTTACAGTGGCTATGTGACACATGAATGTTATGGTTACTGGCGGCCCTTGTCTTACTGTGGCTATGTGACACATGAATGTTGTGGTTACTGGCGGCCCTTGTCTTACAGTGGCTATGTGACACATGTATGTTGTGGTTACTGGCGGCCCTTGTCTTACAGTGGCTATGTGACACATGAATGTTATGGTTACTGGCGACCCTTGTCTTACAGTGGCTATGTGACACATGTATGTTGTGGTTACTGGCGGCCCTTGTCTTACAGTGGCTATGTGACACATGAATGTTATGGTTACTGGCGGCCCTTGTCTTACAGTGGCTATGTGACACATGAATGTTATGGTTACTGGCGGCCCTTGTCTTACAGTGGCTATGTGACACATGAATGTTATGGTTACTGGCGGCCCTTGTCTTACTGTGGCTATGTGACACATGAATGTTGTGGTTACTGGCGGCCCTTGTCTTACAGTGGCTATGTGACACATGAATGTTATGGTTACTGGCGGCCCTTGTCTTACAGTGGCTATGTGACACATGAATGTTATGGTTACTGGCGGCCCTTGTCTTACTGTGGCTATGTGACACATGAATGTTGTGGTTACTGGCGGCCCTTGTCTTACTGTGGCTATGTGACACATGAATGTTATGGTTACTGGCGACCCTTGTCTTACAGTGGCTATGTGACACATGAATGTTATGGTTACTGGCGGCCCTTGTCTTACAGTGGCTATGTGACACATGAATGTTGTGGTTACTGGCGGCCCTTGTCTTACAGTGGCTATGTGACACATGAATGTTGTGGTTACTGGCGGCCCTTGTCTTACTGTGGCTATGTGACACATGAATGTTGTGGTTACTGGCGGCCCTTGTCTTACTGTGGCTATGTGACACATGAATGTTGTGGTTACTGGCGGCCCTTGTCTTACTGTGGCTATGTGACACATGAATGTTATGGTTACTGGCGACCCTTGTCTTACAGTGGCTATGTGACACATGAATGTTATGGTTACTGGCGGCCCTTGTCTTACAGTGGCTATGTGACACATGAATGTTATGGTTACTGGCGGCCCTTGTCTTACTGTGGCTATGTGACACATGAATGTTGTGGTTACTGGCGGCCCTTGTCTTACAGTGGCTATGTGACACATGAATGTTATGGTTACTGGCGGCCCTTGTCTTACAGTGGCTATGTGACACATGAATGTTATGGTTACTGGCGGCCCTTGTCTTACTGTGGCTATGTGACACATGAATGTTGTGGTTACTGGCGGCCCTTGTCTTACTGTGGCTATGTGACACATGAATGTTATGGTTACTGGCGACCCTTGTCTTACAGTGGCTATGTGACACATGAATGTTATGGTTACTGGCGGCCCTTGTCTTACAGTGGCTATGTGACACATGAATGTTGTGGTTACTGGCGGCCCTTGTCTTACAGTGGCTATGTGACACATGAATGTTGTGGTTACTGGCGGCCCTTGTCTTACTGTGGCTACGTGACATATGAATGTTATGGTTACTGGCGGCCCTTGTCTTACAGTGGCTATGTGACACATGAATGTTATGGTTACTGGCGGCCCTTGTCTTACTGTGGCTATGTGACACATGAATGTTGTGGTTACTGGCGGCCCTTGTCTTACAGTGGCTATGTGACACATGAATGTTGTGGTTACTGGCGGCCCTTGTCTTACAGTGGCTATGTGACATATGAATGTTATGGTTCTTGGCAGCCCTTGTCTTACAGTGGCTATGTGACACATGAATGTTATGGTTACTGGCGGCCCTTGTCTTACTGTGGCTATGTGACACATGAATGTTATGGTTACTGGCGGCCCTTGTCTTACTGTGGCTATGTGACACATGAATATTGTGGTTACTGGCGGGCCTTGTCTTACAGTGGTTATGTGACACATGAATGTTATGGTTACTGGCGGCCCTTGTCTTACTGTGGCTATGTGACACATGAATGTTGTGGTTACTGGCGGCCCTTGTCTTACAGTGGCTATGTGACACATGAATGTTATGGTTACTGGCGGCCCTTGTCTTACTGTGGCTATGTGACACATGGATGTTGTGGTTACTGGCGGCCCTTGTCTTACAGTGGCTATGTGACACATGAATGTTATGGTTACTGGCGGCCCTTGTCTTACTGTGGCTATGTGACACATGAATGTTATGGTTACTGGCGGCCCTTGTCTTACTGTGGCTATGTGACACATTGATGTTATGGTTACTGGCGGCCCTTGTTTTACAGTGGCTATTTGACACATGAATGTTGTGGTTACTGGCGGCCCTTGTCTTACAGTGGCTATGTGACACATGAATGTTATGGTTACTGGCGGCCCTTGTTTTACAGTGGCTATGTGACACATGAATGTTGTGGTTACTGGCGGCCCTTGTCTTACTGTGGCTATGTGACACATGAATGTTATGGTTACTGGCGGCCCTTGTCTTACTGTGGCTATGTGACACATGAATGTTGTGGTTACTGGCGGCCCTTACTGTGGCTATGTGACACATGAATGTTGTGGTTACTGGCGGCCCTTGTCTTACAGTGGCTATGTGACACAGGAATGTTATGGTTACTGGCGGCCCTTGTCTTACTGTGGCTATGTGACACATGAATGTTGTGGTTACTGGCGGCCCTTGTCTTACTGTGGCTATGTGACACATGAATGTTGTGGTTACTGGCGGCCCTTGTCTTACAGTGGCTATGTGACACATGAATGTTGTGGTTACTGGCGGCCCTTGTCTTACAGTGGCTATGTGACACATGAATGTTGTGGTTACTTGGTGTTGTATTTTGCCTATCAAGCACTTCATCAAGGATTAATCTGGCAGATTTTTTTAGGAGTTTTTCCAGAGAATTGTATTTCTTAGTATAACAGACAACAACAGTTTTAGATTTTAACATGGGGTAATATAGAACTGGAGGTGGTGAATTGATATCAGGTAAAGAATAACCATGTGGCGGACCTGGTGTTCTGCACAAGGCCAACGTGGAAAAAACACAATATTCACAAATATCGCTGGTCCAACATTTAAACAACATTGGGTCAACGTATCGTGCTTGCTTGTTGCTTTTGAGGGCGGGGGCCCTGGGGTAGTGGCTAGCACCGCTGCCTTTCACGCCAGAGTTCGGGGTTCGGTTCCCGGTCTCGGCGGTTTGAAAGAAACAAAAAATGTTTCTTCCCCATCCACGTGTGAAAGTCAGTATTGTGGGGAGCCTCCGTGGCCGAGAGGTAACGTGTTCGGCCTCAGACCGCCAGAGCTCGAATTTAGAATCCTGTGTCTCGAGGACAGTGTCATCTCAATCATCTCACCATTCTCAGGAGGTTCTCCTGGCCCAGTTTAGCCTATATGTGCACAAAGGTGGCCTAAAGCCCGATTCATTTCATTTCATTTGTTGCTTTTGAGTTATGTAATCAGGTAATGCGACCGACGACAATCATGCTTTACAAAACAGGAAACAGACAAATCGTCGCCTCGGAGCTAAAGGATCCTATCTGCCACTCTATCGAGTGTCAGATAGGATCCTTTAGCTCCGAGGCGACGAAATACACCCTTATATCTTTTGTTTACTAAGCTTTAGCTTAATTGTGTTACACCAATCAAATTCGTGGGTGTTGCTAAGCACTGAGGAATGGCCGGCACACTGGGCACACCACGTTGTGGCGGCGTTGCATCAACGTCAACGGCTGATCCAACGTCGCCACAGCGTCGTGTGCCCAGTGGGGGGAGTAGTATTCTTATTACTAATGGGACTCCATACAGATTGAGTGCAGTGTGCACAGCACAGCTAACCCAATCAGGCAGATGAATACTGTAAAGTGGATTATCTGAAAGCTGCATGAACAACATCCGGGGATTACACTATGGTTGCCCCGGACAACAAATCTGGAACTCTGCACAATTGTGCAATAATAAGATAAACTGTCACCAAGCAAACAGAATCCCGAAGTATTTTTGTTAGAATAGGCCTAACAGACATAAAACGTGACATAAAATGTAAATTTATGGAATCTCATAAATTAGATATTTTTGTCAAAATTGTTTGTGAAATAATTCGGATAACTCGAGCTGAATATCAGACTCGCCACGTTAGATTAAACTAATTTTGCGTTGACCCTTTAATTGCCGATCCCGATTATATTCGAGTTTTTTAAATGTTTATATTAGCACATTAAGAAACATTTTTTAAACATGTTGACCAGAAACGTGAGGTCAATGAGCAAGGTTTCAAGATCGTTGAACTCTATTTTGTCAAATCTGAATTATTTCGGTCAGCAAGACAATTTTAAGACATAGATGGAAATGTATGGAATCCTATCAATATTTTTTTGTCAAAATCTGTTAATTATAAGTTATAAGTTTACAGATGTATAAGGCCTCTATTTATGTTTTCTCTGAAGGATCAACATTATGAACGTCAGTCACCAGATGTCCCCCTAGGGCGCTCTGTTTGCCACACCATTCACTAGGGGTCAGGTACAGACAATGGTTATAGGTGGTGCTATTCCTGTTGCAACGGCAATTTTGTTTACAAAGCGATCATTGCGAAGCTGCTTTGTTGATTGTTGCGAAGCTGTTTTTTTACCCGCCTCTTTTTTAACCTCCATTCTTTTGAGTGAGATATCGGGTGTTTTGTTTCAATATGAGGGGCGTTTTAATCTTTTCCTCTTCTTACTAGGATTACACTAATAGTAGTGCTTAATACATAAAACTGATAGCGAAAAAAAGTTAGAATAAAATGATATTGATAAAAATACATTATTACACCAAATTTCAGCTCGAATGCAGATTTGATTTTTGTTTTTAGTACTCTCTTTATTCATTCATATCCCTATTTATTTATTATTTTTTTTCAACCTCTACAGATGGAGATAATGTACATAAATAGTAGGGGAGGACGTGGAGATTTTGGGACAAGGGAGAACTAGGACACTGCTGATAACTTCCGCTGTTTTCAGTCAATCAGCTTCTAGGAAACATTTTTCTGTGACCCTTAGTTGTCTTCACTACATATCTCTACAGAATCAAATTGCAGACAACTTTGTTAGTACAGTGACAAAACAAAGATTTTAACTATAAAAAGTTGTTTTTCTGCCTTTCTGTAAATGTGTAAAGCAAGTTGAGTATGTACAGTACCTCACATTTACTGTGTTTGGTGTATCCTTGCCACCTTCTACATGGATATGTATAATCTAAACGTTGCTTACTATTTTGATTATTGAGTAAGTGAGTGGGGTATGGGGAGAACTGGGATTATACGTAATGGCATGTATGAGGAGAACTGGGATAGGACGTTCCACTTCTCCCCGTGAGTATCCCACTTCTCCACATAAGTGTACCACTTCTTTACATATTGGATATTAATTGTGTAAAATATGTTCACAAACTGTTTCTACTCATCTACGTATGTTTATAATTCCCTTTATTCCTGGTATCGATGGATGTAAAGAGATACGTGAAACTGTCCCACTTTACCCCCATCAGCTGTCCCACTTCTCCTTGCGATGTCCCAGTTTTCAACGTTTTAAACTTTTTTTCGGCAGATGGGAAAAAGTGCTTCCCATTACATCTCACTGAAATGGCAAATAAAATTATGTAAAAATATCCCCTACATATTAGATATATACAAACTTATAAAAGGCATAGCAATAAAACATAAAGTAGTTTCAAATGACGATAGTGAAATGGTGTCCCAGTTCTCCTCGTCCTCCCCTACATGAAATGAACACATTAAATTTAAAACATGCAAATGAAATAGAAAACATTACAGGTTAAAAACATGAATAGACCTACATTAAAAACACAAAATACTGATTAACACTGATTACCATCTTATAGGTGAACGTAAACAATTATGGGACACATCCCAGCAAACACAAAACATTTGTATAACATTTACACAACACCGGCCTATAAATTCTTCGGCGTTGGTCCAACATTGTATAAATGTTATACAAATGGTTTTTTTGGGATATTGGGGCATTCCACAGTATTTCGTTTGTCGCAGACGAGACATTCGGAGCATTTAAATTGATTTTGTTCAGTTACTATGTAATATTTTCTAACTAATTTTATTAGAACTTTATTGACAATTTTGCATCAATTATTTTTAATTATTATTATTTTAAAAAACTATGTTAGTATGGGACGGGACTAGAAGAATTGCTACTTTCAAAGAACCAATTTTAGAACCCAATTTCTGTGAATCCAATAACATAAAAAAATATTTCGATAGCTTTAGAGATACTTTATGATGTTTATTAATTTATATATTTTTGATGACTTATTTAAATAAAAAAAATGTAATCGCACAATACCATATATCATCTCTCGCGGACGGGCCAAAAGATGAGCTGCAAATTTGACTCAATCTGATAACATTTTAAAGAGATAAGGTGGATCATAGTAAAATGAAAAGGCAAACTAGTGGTGAAAATGTAATGAAGCATTGAAGGGTGATATAAATTGATAGTTCACAAGCCATTTATTTTTTCTGATAAAAGTGATTTTTTTCTGATAAAAGTGTGCTGAACAGGGAGAAACTTCTGTCCTTTCAATAGTGTCGCGGAGGGGACACTCAAACTTACAAACGACCTTGAGGTGTAAATAAAGGTCAATCAAATTAATAATCACAGAATCAGATGGTGGTGCTATACAAACTAATAGATAATTTTCTTGATAACTTAATTAAATCAATATTTTTTTTTGTAATCACACATTATTATACATGTTATACATCATCTTTTGTCGCGGACGGGACGTCGAGGACGGGACAAAATATGCGCTGCAAATTTGATTCAATTTGATGAGCCCTAACATTTTGAAGAGATATGGTAAATCATAATCCACCCCTGAAAAATGTATAATGTGTACAGTTGTTTATCTTATTTTTTTCCCTAACTTATTTAAAATAGTTCAAATTTTAAAATAGATTGTCGCGGACGGGAAAGCACAAATTATCGCGGACGGGACACATGTTTATTGTTTAGTCTAATAAATTGAAATAGCAAACTAGTTGTGAAAATGTAATGAAGCAATAAAGAGTGATATAAATTGATAGTTTACAGTTATTTTTTCTGATAAAAGTGTGCTGTTGAGAGAAAGATCACAGAATCAGATGCTATGTGTTTAAAATGAATTTTTGCATTTTTAAATTGTTTTTTTTGTGAAGTGGATCTATTTCTATTGAAAAATCTCTTGTCCTGTCCGCGACAATTAAAAAAGCAACTCTAAACCAAAAAATGCGGCCTCACTGGAAAAAAATCCTAATTAAAAAAAATTGATTGGATTATAGTTATTGGAATACTTGCCTAACTATATGAAATAGTAATAACCCGATAAAACAAGTTTAAAAATCATGAGTGCTTGTCCAAAATACTGTGGAATGTCCCTTTATATTCTCTAAATTGGTTTGTCGGATCCCTTTCAGACTACATTTACTAGAAAATCTTCAGTGCCACAAGTAAAAATGTTTATTTTGGCGATTTATTTGCATTAAGATTGCATAGTAATGGAGAGACTCCCAAAGTTAACCCTTGCAGCGCGGGGATCGACTTTAGACGTCAAAATCTGACGTTTGTAGACGTCAGATTCTGACGTCTAATGTCGATCTCCGCGCTGAGTAAAATATTTATAATGGCCGTAGGCCCATAACATAACATAGGTATTGAAATGTATCAGAAAGAGCTAACTAAGACATTTATGATGATTTCAAATAGGAAACAAAATGTAGTCTCCATGGCTTATGCAAAAATAATTTAGCGTTGTAAGGGTTAAAAGATCTATGAAGAGACACATACATTTAAAATTCTGGAAAATAATGTTTTAGGGCATATCTACCAGAGGCAGAGGTAAGAAGTTTGAACAGATCTCGCATCGGAGAGTCGACCATAAAAATTCCATTCCACAAACCACATGCTGCATTTTTAAATCATTTTGCCAAATGGACATTCACAGCACGTATTAGTTTTGAATGATGGTTGTGTAGGCCTACAATCAGACCAAGGTAAGATTTCAAAGAGCACCTTGCAGGGACTAGGACTATTTAAATGTGTAAATCTTTAAATAAACTATATTGCACGTAAGCTCTTTTGTCGCATACGTGTAGGCTGTGCAGATACAGCATTTCGGCTTTGCGTAAATCACTTATGATAATTTTATTCCAATTTTCTTTTGGTTGTACTTTATGTTTTAATAAATCATGTGATTTTGATTAATCTTGCGTAGGGGGAGGCTTCGGCAGTAATCTAAGTCGCAATGTGAACGAAAAATAAAACGAAGTACATAGGTGCTGGAATTTAAAAAAGACTATTTTTATGTATGCTTGCTTATTGGTAAAAAGGGTTAACCCTTTGAAGCCTGAATTTACCATTGTCCTCTTTATCCACTACAAGCCGCGAATTGCTGTCGCAATTCTCGACTACTAGTGGATAAATATGACTCGAAGTGGGTGTGAAAATGAAACAAAAGAAGTTGTCATTATTTAAAAGAAAACATGAAAATTGTGGTTCTAAACCCCCTATGTGTAGAAAATTACGTCATTTGTTAGATATGTAAAATAATGCTTTGATGCATCGTGAGGGTTTAAAGGGTAAAGTTGTAAAACATTGTTGACCCGTGCACAACCGGGCGTAAAACATATGTAAAATTAAATTGGTCGACTAACTGAAAATTATCACATTTTCTGCCACTCGAAACAACCTTTTTCCCACTTAGTTTTCTTAAATAAATTTTCGCCCGCTTGAAGTGCTGCGACCCACAACTTCAAGAGGGTGAAAACTACTCATATATTCTACTCATATAATATGCCTATATATATATATATATATATATAGCCTATATATATATATATATATATATATATATATATATATATATGCTACTCATATAATATGCCTATTTGTTTAATTTGGACTGACGAATTGCAAAAGTTTATGTTGAAACACACATGTTCATCCTAAATAAGGCCACTGTGTTTTATTTCTCTGTTTTAGATCAGAAAAAAATCTTGTAAAAGCGCTCTTTTATCTCCTGAAATAAACTTGTTTTTGCAAAATGTTTTTATCTCCCGACATTAACTGTTTTCTTCGGAATGATTATAGTTATAGCCTATCTATAAGGGTAATTTAGTACATGCAAGCCTATTTGATCTCTGGATTAAACTAGGTAATATTTTTAAATGAACCCTGGGGGTGCGGAGGAGTCTCGCTGCCGTGCAAAGCCAAAAAGCAGTATCTGCTCACTTTACAAGTAAGCAGATACTGCCTCTGGGCTTTAAAGACCAGCCCTGTGGCACTTGATGGAATCAAATTACCTCTATTTTTTCAAGACAGCATTTAGACTGCGTATTTCATTAATCCGACGTTTGTTTGCATTTAATTTAGGAGAGTGCATCATTCTCTTCTGATGCGGCCCTAGGGAACACGATGAGAAGAGTGCCTGGTTCTTATCGATGTGCAAAAAACAAAACAAATTGTTAATCAGGGGGCCAGGAGCTGAACCTGGAAAGTGGTTCCAAAGTTTTTTCTCAATGTTTTTATATTATATAAGTATTGTTCCCTACGAGATCGCGTGATGGTATTCTCACAGCATTGGGCATTTTGAAATATCCAGTTTTACATTTTTTCGCCTGTCGCGGTACAGAATAGTGGTTTTAGGTGATTGGGAAAATCACTGTACATAATTATATTCACCTAACTGATAGCTATTAATTTTATTGTTTGTATGTTGATGTATAATAATAATAAATATCATCGGATCAAAGGTCTAATCTATTTAAGGTCAAAGGTAAAAACATCAAACATCAAACATGCCTAATTTAGAATCGTTAGTATACCTATTACATCCTCCACATTTGTGTGTTTCTATATACTGAACCTGCATTCATTTTCTTATAATCTAAGTTTTTATTCTGAAGTGCCATAATCTTAATAAACTTGATAACCTGTCGCTCACCTATTCTCGCTCCTCTAGACCACACTCCAAATGTGGCGTACTCGACCGTATCTATTTGCTGGATAAAAGATAAAGGGATTATTATATGGTTTGAATTCTGTAACAATGAATTAATATACGTTGGAATTATATTGTATGGGCCAGTCAACATGATTCGCTACCCAATGTTGGGCCACCATCTGCGACGATGGCACACCGTGAAATCACTATTGATGCGCTGCATTGACCCAACGCTTCTCCAACGATCTAGATGCCCGACCGCTATTGAGACACACAGATACAATTTGTGGGCCCAAATTAGGTACATTTGAATGCTAATTGGCCAACGTCTGTGTCAAGGCATATGTTGTATTATTATTGTGGAAAAAATCCCGATTTCTGAGTGTACGTGCTATTTTTCACGTAACTGTTATAATTATTTAGAATTTTGTAGTTTCCTAATATTAAATAGACCTAATGTAATTATTAAAATTTTACCCCAGGCGACCTACAGATTCACTCAAAACATATTGCAATATCATTTTTCTTTTATAGGCCAACATACTTGTACATAAATCATCTCAAAAGGTGTGTTTTGCTAGTTTCTCGATATCCCGATCACCCAGGTAGCGTGTTGCATGTAAATGGCTTTTTTAATATAAGAGCTACTTTTTGTCGTCTGCTTGGTAGACTTCAATACAGCTACGTACTGGCCAGTCCCGCTTTTGAAAATGTCCCGCATTCTACTACTTCTCCTTGTTTTTGTTATTTATCTGCATTGACTGAAATTTAATATATTTATGTCACATATTCTTGACTTGAAGTTTGAAATGTAAAGCCTCAAATGACGCATTCTGGAATATATTTCGGCCCAAATATGGGCGTTTTTTTTGTTTTTTTTCAGGACTGTGAACGCTACCGACCCCCCCCCCCCCCTACATCCACCGCTGATAGATGTCGCTCAAGTGGATAATGTTAGAACAAGTGGGTTTGGGGCTCCACGGCTTAACATTATACCTCATAAACGCAAAATTACTTATTTAGAATTTTAACCCACTCGAATTTGATGACGCGATCCCCACAACTTATTCGGACTTCACAAAATGTAGGTAAATGGTTTTGAAATCTTGCTGAATAATGTCACGTTTTATCTTTAACAAGAGCCGGTATGTGATGTCTCAACAAAAAATGAAAAAACGGATATAATCGGGATCGGCGGTTGAAGGGTTATGACCGGATACTTTAAATGATCCCCGTCTATAAGGAATATAAATTTATAGCATGACAAATGTGAACAAAGAATCAGTAATGAAACTACAGACACATCTTTTTTGGTTAAAGAAAAAAGGATTATCAATAAAAGTGGTAAAATAAAAACATAATTTACAATTTGATACTCAATCGAGTTGTAGGTGTGTGTGACCTGAGTAAGTAGGCCTACCCATGATACAAAACATAAATACAAAACATTTGTCTAACATGTAAATATAAAAATATAATAAATATATAATAATCATATGGTATATTTAAAAAAATCAGTCATTATCGCATGCAGGTACAATAAGTGTGGGGCGGGGGCCCTTGGGTATAGGTTAGCACCGCTGCCTTTCACGCCAGAGTTCGGGGTTCGGTTCCCGGTCTCGGCGGTTTGAAAGAAACAAAAAAAATTTCTTCCCCATCCACGTGTGAAAGTCAGTATTGTGGGGAGCTCCCGTGACCGTGCTTAGCCTCAGACCGCCAGGGCTCGAATTTCGAATCCTGTGTCTGGAGGACAGTGTCAGCTCATTCATCTCACCATCCTCAGAAGGTTCTCCTGGCCCAGTTTAGCCCATATGTGCACAAAGGTGCCTAAAGCCCGATTCATTTACAATAAGTGTGACAGTCTGTAAAGCAGGTAACCCGGAGCCAGACCATGCAAGCACAGTCGCTATGAGCTCGGAGTTGTATATTAACGATTAGCGAGTGGCGCAACTTATAACTATGATAATAACCGATAATAATTATTTGTCGCATTTACGCAGGACATGCAAGGCACAATAGCATTACAGTTTATTTTATCCTCTTGAGTGCCACTATGACGACTTACACTGCATTCATTAGAACGATTATTTTTACATTTGAATGTCATCTGAAGGTCAAAAACAATTTGGCCACCAATAACCAGAAAATACATGGACACTGAAAAGTGTTTTTATTCAATATTTTAGCTGGTTTGACCTTTAAATAACCTTTAGGCGACCTTGTCCTGACCCTGGAGTAGAACCCCAGTAAAGGGCAACCCCAAATAGTCAGGGGGCCAATCTGTGTAGCTAGCATATTTAGGGTTTTCTCTGCCACCCTCTGCTATACTCCCGATTACCCCAAATATTGATAGCATGCATATTCGGGTATATGAAAACGCTTGTCGTCAATTTCAATTTTCTTGCAAAAATATATTTATGGCCCTGTTTCCATGACAACCCATTTTCGAAAATATGCAACAAAATAGGCCAAAAATGTCAGACTATAGAGATGTTGCTCTAAAGAGTGGAAGCCAAGTTTATGTAGTTTATGTAGTTTATGTAGTATAAAAGTAATAATAATGCGTTGCTGATAACTAGTTGAGTTACTAGTGTTCTATAATCAACGTTTTTGATAGTTTGCCAAGTTATCTCCGTTACCATGGATACCGATATATTTTCTTTTGACTTTATGCATTTATCAGACTCAAGTTTATATAGGAGAGTTTGCATTTACTAGTGTCAACCTTCTCTAATTTTTAAATGATGCAAACACGAAATATGATGAATTTGTTTCTTCATCATTTTACATTCAACAAATTACGACGTCATAATTAAAATCGTTTTAGCAATTTTATTGTAACGTACCATAACGTCATTTATTCCGACGTTCGAGAGTGCCGCCATTACCACAATTTCGATTTTCCAAAATATCCTAAATACTACTGGTCGTATCAAATAAAGTAATATATGTAAACCAATATTTCCGTGGTCAAGGATTCCGATAAAACCGGTCTCAGAGCTTTAAAAAAAATGAAATACAACTTTTGAATATAAAATAATATGATTTGTTTCCATCACAGTGCCAGCATCAGTTTGTATGGGTGCTGACCTACATATTGGGAGTGTTAACTTATCACTTGAATATTTACTTTTGTTGGTGTGTTCCACGACCATCAAAGCTTTAAACCTGTTTAAGTCATATTTTTGCTATGATGTCTTACAAGGCTGACAAAGTACAGTGGTGTAGTAGTGACCAAAATGGTCACAGATTTGACACGACCGCAGCCAATAGATTATGTCAATTGATTCGAAGAACCCCAAAACGTAGATGAGTAATACTCTGTTAAATGGTAATTTATATTCACATCGGTTATTGAGTCATACTTGTTTTGTTCACACAATCATATTAGTTCATTTGATGTGTGTAACAAGTATATTCCATTCACACACAAAAAAATATATTGTTCTCGTTGTATTAATACGATTAAACAAGACAAGGTAACCAATTTACCATGAAAAGGTATTCGTAAAATTCGGCAAATTAAGGCGTCATTGTTCGATCAATGATTTTATTTTATAATGACAGAATGATAAACATTGTCACTTCTCTCACCGTCACTTCTGTTACAAAATGAAGTAAACAGAAGTGACACTAAATGGAATTATACATGCAGTCACTTTTGTTACCTCTTTCAATTCTAAAAGTCATATCTAAAGGCCTACTGAATATACTAAGAATTCCTGGGCTAATGCCAGATTGGTTTTTAAAATATGGTGATTCTCCATTAACACAATACCTTTATTTTAAAGAGACCTGATTTTCATACATTATAGATATCCCTTCTGTTGCAAAAAACTGTCAATTCTGTTACTCTCATTAGTCGTCTTTAATTATTTTATGACAAAGGTATTATCAAGTAAACTGTTAAATGGTAAAACAAATGAGCATATCGATTTGTAGAACATACCACTACAAATTTTTAGATCAATAATGTAATATTTTCACTGCTCAGTCTAAAATGCCAATTCCATCACCAAACCTTATCACGGTTATGTCACTTCTGTTAAACGAATCATTTTTGCCAACTTTAAAACAATAAGTTCCAGTATATGCTGCAAGCACCTCTAGTGGATTGTGTGATTTAATACAAAGTGATAATATAAATATTTCTACATTGTTAAGCATTGTGGTTATGGCAAAAGTCGCAATAGGCCTATCTGCTACTTTTAAAATTGGGATTTTGTGTGATGGCTCTATAAATTATATATATTAGATTAAATATAACTAGTTATATAGCTGTTAAATTACAATCGACACTGTCATCGCTGTACCTGGCTTCAAAAATAAAAATTAGTTATTTGTGGTAATACGTCTAAAAACACTTCATAACTCCAGTCAAAGTTTAGTATTTTTCAGAGTGTTTATATCGCATATTTGTTGATGTATACTTATTACATGTATGCATAAAGTAAGTTAAGTAATATATATGTTAGTCAGTGATATCTGACCTCACGTGTAGGCCTACTGTAAGTGTCTGCTGAATCTGATGTCCTATGTAGATACATAACTAGAGGACATTGTGAAGTCATTTATTCTAAGGGGTGTGTTTCAGCTGTACTTCAATATTTGCATAATTTAATATCTATTATAGGGATAGACAGGGACTTGATGTAGTTGGTAATTAGGATATATGCCCGTTATACAGGTGTTTGCCGGTTCGCGCTATGAGAAATATTAGTATTGCTGTCACATAAGTTATTTGTATTTTGTACAATAATTGTAGGGTGTATTTAATTGTTCCATGCCAAATTGTTGAACCATGAATATTTAGGTACCTCGGTACAACACAAAACTCATTATTACTAGATAGCACAAAATCAGGATGCAAATATGGTGCCTGAAAAACAGATTCCGAGGACGCTTTCAATGTTTTTGTGACGACAAGAGCAGGTTTTAAAGCTTAAAAACCAAACAACATATAGAAAATTATATTTAAAAATGCAACATATATTTTTTTGAAAATAACCTTTATAACTTTAAGAAAATCTTGATTCTGCTTGACAAATTTTTCTGTTGGGAGCATCTCTTACATGCAGTATTGCGCTAAAAGGGATTTAAAAACAAGCACCAGAGTAACTCGTGATAGCCTGCGTATCACATCTGCAATATAGAAGATTGTGATGATGTTGTATTTGTATTATTGTTTAGATGTTATTATTAGGCATTCCCGATAATATCGGGATGCATAGGCCTAGTGTATACACAGTGGAAACCCTGTATCGGACCATCCTGCAATATAGACCACTTTTGTCCAGTCCTAAATTTTCTCCCATTCACATAATGCACTATCGGATTTAGTTGTCGGAACGACCCGCGTTTCGGAACACGGACCACCCTTTTCAGTCCCAATTTGTGACAGGACCCGCCAAAAGTAGTCGCCCTAAAATAAAAATGTAGGCATCATCTACAGTTTAATGAAATGAGACTGCTGCATTCACTAGCGGTATTCACTAATGGAACCAGTTGTTCTAAGAGGGCCAGCGCTGGCTGGCTCTACTAAGCGGTCAAACACTATAGCTGGATCCACAAAGCGGATCAGCGCTAGCTGGATCCACTAAGGTGACTAGCGCTATCTGGATCCACTAAGAGGACCAGCGTAATTCGTTGGTCCAATAAGAGGACAAGCACTAGCTGTATCCACTAAGGGACCAGCGTTGGTTGGATCCATTAAGAAGACCAGCGCTGGCTGGATCAACTAAAAGCACCAGCGCTTGCTGGATCCAATAAGAGAAACAGTTTTTTATGGATGCATAAAGAAATTAGATCCAAAAAAAGGTTAGATCAACTAAGGGGACCAGGGCTGGCTCTATCCACTGTAAGGACCACCGCCAGTTAGATCCACTAAGTGAACCAGCTCAGACTGCATCTCGTAAGGGATCAGCTGATGAGATAAATCACAAAATTGTTATTTCAACATTTCACCAGAGTACAATGTAAAAATACAGTTTCCGCATAACGACAAACATGTAATTTGTATCTGAAAGACACGTAAAAACCTGTATTTTTATTTCAAATAAACCTATAAAAGCCTACATTTTTAAGACAAAAACCTATATTCTTGCCTAAATAGACTTTGAAGCCTGACAAAGTTACATCCAGTTATATCTGAATATGATAATTGATTATTATGCTGATAAATCACGTAGGTATTACACAACAGTAGGCCTATGATCCCCACGCATAAACGTGTATGCTCTTACATTTGAAGATACAGTTAGATTTCGAAAATAAGTGCATGCACCTCAAACACAAAACACGCACCTATATATGCGAACATGATAAACCGTAATCTCAAAGAAACTATTTGAACCAAGAAAATACAATTTGTGTTTTATCCTATATCGCACTTAAATAATTTAAACATACAATTTTTACTTCTAAGTGCATTCACTTTAGGCGCGGTATATTGAGTTTACAACTCGATATATTGAGTTTACAACCCGATATATTGACGTTAAAAGTCGATATATTGAGTTCACAACTCAATATATTGAGTTTACAACCCGATATATTGACTTTAAAAGTCGATATATTGAGTTCACAACTCAATATATTGAGTTTACAACTCGATATATTGACTTTAAAAATCCATATATTGAGTTCATAACTCGATATATTGACTTTAAAAGTCGATATATTGAACTCACAAGTCAATATATTGAGTTTACAACTCGATATATTGAGTTCATAACTCGATATATTGACTTTCAAAGTCAATATATCGAGTTGTAAACTCAATATATTCAGTTGTAAACTCAATATATTGATTTTACAACTTAATATATTGAGTTGTGAACTCAATATATTGACTTTTAAAGTCAATATATGGAGGCGATATATTGAGTTCACAACTCAATATATTGAGTATACAACTCGATATATTGAGTTTAAAAATCCATATATTGAGCTCATAACTCGATATATTGAGTTTAAAACTCGATATAATGACTTTAAAAGTCGATATATTGAGTTCATAACTCGATATATTGAGTTCATAACTCAATATATTGAGTTCATAATTCGATATATTGACTTTCAAAGTCAATATATTGAGTTGTAAACTCAATATATTGAGTTTCAAACTCAATATATTGAGTTGTAAACTAAATATATCGATTTTTAAAGTCAATATATCGAGTTGTAAACTCAATATATCGAGTTGTAAACTCAATATATTGAGCTGTAAACTCAATATATCAACTTTCAAAGTCAATATATCGAGTTGTAAACTCAATATATTGAGTTGTAAACTCAATATATTGACTTTACAACTCAATATATTGAGTTGTGAACTCAATATATTGACTTTTAAGGTCAATATATCGAGTTGTAAACTCAATATATTGAGTTGTAAACTCAATATATCGACTTTAAAAGTCAATATAGACAGTTGTAAACTCAATATATCGAGTTGTAAACTCAATATATTGAGTTGTAAAATCAATATATCGACTTTCAAACTCAATATAGCGAGTTGTAAACTCAATATATTGACTTTTACAGTCAATATATCGAGTTTTAAACTCAATATATTGAGTTGTGAACTCGATATATTGACTTTTCAAGTCAATATATCGAGTTGTAAACTCAATATATTGAGTTGTGAACTCAATATATTGACTTTTAAAGTCGACATATTGAGTTTTTAGCTCAATATATTGAGTTTTTTTTAAAAAGTAATGCAAATGTCGCTTCTGTGGCTTCGTACATATAGCTTAAAAGGGACTAATAAGTCACTTTGTGACTGGGATCAAGAATAGATAACATTTCTCGGATTAATTTACTTCTACTTTATATCCCTACTTGTATTCATACCATAATTGTATCATATTTATGTACTATTTGTCTGCCACTATAGTAGGTAAATGATATAATTTCTAGATATGTAACATAGAATCACAATATCGTGGTACAGTATGGTATTGCACCGCATTATAAATTTTAATGTCACGATATAGTAAGATAACGGAAATATCATTAAAGTGACAGGATATGTCCACCTATTTCATCGTAATATCAAACTTTAGAATATGAGAATATTTGAATATGAGAGATACGAGAGCCAAATTATATGTTAAAAGGCCATAATAAAAATATAATAATGGCAGATTATATGACTATGATGTTAGAACAGTTATGATGACTATGAGCCAAAGCCAGGAGAAGACATTTTAATGATGCATATCCTCACATGCTATGATTTTTAATGCCATGCTACGACATGTTAATGTCAGGAATAGAATATTGCATTATAAAATGTCACGATAAGACAATGTCGGGAACATATATTGTAATTGCAATGTGAAGATATGACATTACTATCTCAAAACATGGATCTCAATGTCAATTAAATTATGTTATATGATCCAAAGATAATCAATTTTAACAATTTAATATCAACATAGGGCATCCCGATGCATCCCAATGTTAAAATAATAAAATGATATGCTAATAAAAATTATTATAAAATTTACATTATGGCAAAATTATAATAAAATTATGTATTTTTAAAATATAATGACAATGTTAATGTATGGCGATGAAATTAAAATGAAGTTTTAGGCCACCTTTGTGCACATATAGCCTGAACTGGGTCAGGAGAACCTCCTGAGGATGGTGTGATGAATGAGATGACACTGCCCTCTAGAATTTAATATTCGAGCCCCGGCGGTCTGAGGCCGAGCACGCTACCTCTCTGTCCCGGAGGTTCCCCTTAATATTGAATCATTACGAGTGAGCGGGGAAGACCCACTTTGTTTATTTAAAACTCGAAGGCCAGAGTGGGGTTCGCAACCGCAATCTCCGACTTTCCGAGCATGGAGCTTTACCCACTGCATCAGGGCCCACGCCCTCTATGTATGGCATCACAATAACAATGTGGCCGGCCCCGATGGCTCATTTGTATAGACCTCGGTTTGTAACCTGGGGGTACCAGGTTCGAATCCCGGTCGGGTCGGAGATTTGTCATCCTGGTTGTGCATATACAGTGCTCCAAACTGTTCAAAGGCATGGAGTGTACAGTGCTGCTTATGGTACTGTGCACTATAAAAAAAACCCTCGAAGTCATTCGAATAAGAGTAGGGCATAGTCCCGGCTTCGGGCTTCCTTCTGTCGCGATATTGCCATGATATTGTGCAGAAAGTGACGTAAAGCAATATTCATATATATATATATATACAATAACAATGTATGTCATCACATTGCATTTTAGTTATGAAAATGTGATATAATGCTATAATGTTGTGCTATAGTCAATTCACAAGCACTATAACAGGATCGCGCCCAAAATGTTCCTTCCCCGCTCACTCGGACAGATTCAATATGTGATATATAGGGAGTCTATGTGACCGACAACTGTAACCATAGTAACGTGCTCGGCCTCAGGCCGCCAGGGCTCGAATTTCGAATCCTGTGTCCGGAGGCAGTGTCATCTCATTCATCTCACGATTCTCATGAGGTTGTCCTGACCCAGTTTAGCCTATATGTGCACACGGAGGCTCCTCACAATATTTAATCTTTACGGGTGAGGGGGGAAAATACGTTTTGTTTTCTTGAAGGCCAGAGTGGGGTTCGAACCCACGATCACCGACTTTCCAAGCAGGCAGCTTTAGCCACTGTACCAGGGTCCCGACCTCAGTAACGTCAAACCGTAAATAAATAATTACTACAATTGTGCATTTCTGCTCAAACCCATATAATATATGACTTGTGAGATCTCTATAAATACACCACCGCAAAATTTCAAGAAAACATGAGTTTCTGAATGCTTTATAGCTCTATGACTGACTTTATCGTAATCCTTGTCCACAAAATCCTGTCGAAAAAGGTGTTATAAAGTCAAGATTTAGGGTATTTAAAAACAATGTAAAGGTCCAATATTTGCACATCTTATTTAAACAGTTGTATAGAATACAAATTAACAAAAAAGTGATTTTTCATAAAATGTCACTTGGTACCTTTTGTCATCCGATAGACAATATGATGCTACGCTATTACATTGTGCTAATAATTATGACGTCACAAAGTCACGTTATATTACATAGCAGCAAATAACGTTTATCACGTCGTGTTGTGTGTGCGAGCGAGCGTAAATTATGGATGACTTACAGCTTATGCAAATCATCCTTTAAATGTAGATATTTTGACATAATCATGGATATGAATATGATATAGCGGTAACCATGATAACGTAAATAATTAGAACACAATTTTAACTGGAATAATTAATCGGGGGATTATCAAGCATTAGAATCGAAGGTAGTTATTTATAACTTTTTTTTTGTTATAGTATCACTATGATTTTGATAATGACACGAATAGTCTAGTATTATAGGTGGTAAACGGACCATATTTTCTCGTTAATGTTTTGAACAGCACACTTTTCAGAACGGTTGTCATGGTAACGGTGACCGACAGGTCGCGCTTAAGCATATACATATTTCTGGGATATATTGACCTTCAACATAGTGCAAATCCGTGTAATACTTTTAAACATTCCGTGCATGACAAAAACTGTAACATGTTTTAAAATCTATAAAAACGTTTGAAAATGTTAATCTGCGTGATATATGTATGTTTGACCTTGCCGTGACCATCCAAATGTTGCAACATCCTAATTACTGATTCCAACAAGGTATCACAAGATAGAATACATTGATAAATGCTATCGCTGTGTACTTTTGACTACACCACCCACCTTTTTATTCACACTAAAAGGGTGAAAATAGCTATTCAGTTACCATGGTTAACAACGCCATTTACATATCTTTTGCAAGAGAGTTGGCAATGACGACAAGCATTTTCATTTTCACGAGTATGGTCTCACTATCCAAATTTCACCTCCTTGGCCCCCTGACTAAAACCATGTCACTCAGGTGTTGGTGCCTCAGGTGTTTTGTGACTTGAAGCCCATGTTATACAAGACTCCAATTGACCTCATTTTGCACTGGTGTGTTAGCGCTGGTAGAGGGTGTGATATAAAAGGGTACGGGTGACATAAGAGTGGGGTATTACCCCTCCAAGCCACATATACCCGGTAGTCACTGTACCCCCCCCCCCCCCTAAAATGCGTATTTAATATTTTATCTGGGTTGACCTTGAAATGACCTGGACATGACCTTGACATGACCCTGGAGTAGAACCCCAGCAAAGGTCAACCCCAACCCATGTCACCTTTAGTACCCAGTTGTGGGTGCCTCAGGTGCTTTGTGACTTCAAACCCATGTTACACAAGACTCCAATTGACCATATTTTGCATTGATTTTAGTGTTGGTAGAGGGTGTGATATAAGAGGGTACGGGTGATATAAGAGTGGGGTATTACCTCTCCAAGCCACATATAGTCACTGTCCCCCTAGGATGCGTGTTGGAAGGCTTCCCAGCCAAAATATGTCAACTGCAGCCTTGTGGAACACTCACTTGCAACAAAAAACTGTAAAAAATGTTTTTTTTATTCAATATTTCAGCTGGTTTGACCTTCAAATGACCTTGACATGGCCTTGACCCTTGGGGTACTACCCATGTAAAGTCTAACTCCAACCCAAGTCAGTTTGTAGCCAGGTGTGGGCCCATCACCTGTGGGTAAAGATAATTCACATGGAAGATTGTTGCCCTAAAACTCCCTGTGTTTGCCCTATGTGGCGTGGCACAGGGGAGCACAATAGGCCTGGTACTAAAGAGGTTAATTAACTGATTATTTCACACCACTTCAATCACGGCCTAGTTAGTACCACATAATGGAAATTTCAATCGAAGACAAACATTAAAGTAGTTGACTAGCATCTCTAATATCCTCTATAAGGCCCCACCTCGTCTGATAGCCATAAACGGCCAAAATAAAAATCCGAGAGCTGGCGTAGCACGTGGATGAAGCTATTGAGTATTGTAGTGATAAATCAGTGATCACTTTTTGTGAATAGTGTTCACACTTTTCATAAGCTTTTTAATATTTATGCCAAACAGTGTAAAAAATTAATCTATCAATTGAAGGCCCTAATTTTATCATTACGGAGCAGTGTGGCACTGGGAGAAGATACTATTAGCTCTATTCAAAGAAAACGTAATTAATTAACCCTTTCAATCCTTAATTTACCATAGTCATCTTCATCCGCTACAAGCCGCGAATTGCTGCCGAAATTCTCGACGTGTAGTGGATAAAAATGACTTCATGTGGTTTAGAAATTAAAGAAAATTACCACGTATTGGTAAACCAGTTTCATGGGAATTTTCGTTCTAAAACCCCTAGTTGTTGAAAAATAAACTATGTTTTCAGGGATGTAAAATGATGCTTTAATGCGTCGTGGAGGCTTAAAGTGTTAAGATCACATGATTGCAATCCTAGTTGAAATGGTTATTGATTATTGAATCACCAGTAATTGAAGTGGGAGTCAACAATAGGCAAGTATCTGGGGAATCCTCCAAACACAAAAAAATGTTTCGAAAATCTAGATGGATGGCACATTATGAAGCCTAATATCAAACACACGGCAAAATTGATATCAGAAATTCAGTTTCAGTGGGCTACATGGTCATTAATAATATAATATTTCCTATGGAATGGGCCTGATTAACGTTAACTTTTCTTAAATATGAAGCAATCATGAAAAGCATGATTGTGAACTTGCATCACTGCTTCTGAGGCATTCACATCGTCGTATCTAGCTGAAATCTTACCCCCCTCGGTTTCTGTATTATTATTATTATTTCCCCTAGCATCAAAAGGAAATTACTAGAACAATTAAATAAACACAGTCCAGTACATACAAACAATTAGTTTCACAAAAACACCACACAGCAAACACGAGGCGTTGCCCCAGTGCCGGTTTAATGTAATGGCCGCGCATCAACTAATTTTCATTTTTTTGTTGGTAGCCTCATCTGTGTATAAATGCATCCATATTAACACTTAGGTATGCGCATTCGCCCCGAGAAGTGCAACATCGAATAATTCTTGGGATAAACCAGATGGCTCTGCCTCTAGCGATGCACTCCACATTCACCAGATGGCTCTAAAATATCGCCGCTGTTGGTTTAACATTAGATGCGTATGGTTATAATTATATACATTTGTAGTGTCAAATTTGTAATATCAAAATAAAACTGATAGTAAAAAAATTCCTTTATGTCTGGCTCTCTTTGTAGACCCTTATTGGGACATTAGAACATGGATGTGATAATAAGCATGGGCTTGTAGGTCGTAGGCTACTTGATATGATACAACATGATACAACACATCAAGGGGAGTAGTAATAGTGACACCGAAGCAGTCAGGCCATAAGCAGGTGACTACAAAACATATAGGGTGAGTATTAATAATGATAACAAATGACAGGTCGTCGCATATAATAGTAAATTAAATAAAAAATCCATTATCTAAGTTTATTATCATTATCTAAGTTTAGTAGCATCACAGCACATGTTATTATAACCAGAAAATCAAAAAAATATGTGTTTCCTTATTTGTTAGTATTTTAGCTGTAATTTGTTTTATGTGATATATTCTGTGAAACTCAATGACCTTTGTTTTTACCGAGCTGGCTAATACAATGAAGTATGGGGGATGGGTCTTATATAACCTTGCTTTCGCCGAGTGACGTCACTGAGTTTCACAGAATAAAGTATGGGGGAGAGGGTCTTATATAACCTTGTTTTGACCGAGTGACGTCACTGCGTTTCACAGAATTTGACACTTGCAATTTAGGACCCCAAGTGTGAAGTGTAGGGAAACTTGCCTAAGACGCCCAACCCTAAGGATCGGAACCTTTTGTAGCCAGCACGTCTTATTGATTACTAAATGAAGATTTGCAGTTAGGCCATAAGCAGATGACTACAAAACACATAGGGTGAGTATTTATAATAATGACAAAAGACAGGTCGTCGCATATAATAGTAAATTAAATAAAAAATACACTATCTAAGTTTATTATCATTATCTAAGTATTAGTAACATTACAGCACATGTTATTATAACCAGAAAATCAAAAAATATGTGTTTGCTTATTTTGTTAGTATATTAGCTGTAATTTGTTTTATGTGATATTTTTGACACTTGCAATTCAGAAGCCCAAGTGTGAAGTGTAGCTTACAACAAGATTGAAGTTTCTCCACATACAAAAAGCCTGTAGCGCTCCTATATGTGGGTATATTCAACATTTCTTGTTGAAATAAAGATTTCTATGAGAAAACAACTCAACCGTGACAATACACTTGTAAACATCGAAGTACCATTTCGTAATATATCGCTTTAGTAGGGTACATGTATGTATGAATTACAGTTAGTACTATTTATTATATAAAAATGTTTCGCACACAGTTGGTGCTTTGTCACTGGAGTTATCTTTTCTGGTTTGCAAGACACGTCATACCCGTGTATACGAACTTTAAGTGTTTTATACCTCATACGAGGGTTCGAGCTGGATGGCCATAACAACCGAACTTCTTCTGGTGAATGCTGGACAATACAATGCCGAATTACCGCAATGGCTGTCCTTCTGGTGGCATAAAAAATAACGACCTTTTTTCATTTTGAAATCAATACCCCAGGAGCCATAATATATAAGGTGGACAACATCTGCCGTCAAAGGGTGGTGTTTTTTTCACTAACTTGGACCTCCTAAATGACTTCTAGGGTGGCCACCCCTCGCGAAAATCCACACAGAAGGTGCAAGAGCCTAAAATCCAAGATTGCCGCCAAATACTAGGAATTGTCACTTAAAATGGACATAATAGCCAGGACAAAATATCCAATATCATGCAAAATAAACAACCCATGGTAGTTTTTGTACTTGAAAAGTGAAAATTTGGACATTTGGGTTTTTTCATATGCTGAATCGAATGGTACCCAGTCACAAAACAAAAAATATCAAAAAAACATTTAAAACGGCCGCCTAATCCAAGATGGCCGCCAACATTTACGGTGTCATTTTGATTTTTTAACTTTTGACTAATTTGTTTACACTGGTTACGTTGGAATGGGTAATTTTGCGTTTCAAGGTCATCTAAAGGTCAAAAACAAGATTTCCGGCAATGTCCGACATGAAAATCATCAATTTTTACAAGCGACTATAATCAATTGGTATACTCTGAAATATTAATTCTTAAATTTCATGTAATACCTAATTTTAAACTACGTTGAAGATATTGATTGCAGTGGAAGTGTTATTTTGCGTTAGAGTCATCTACAGGGCATATAGAGAGTTAAAACCAAAATCGGTGGCCATCTTCAATCTTGAAAAAAAATACTTTTGACATAATAGGCCTAGAATCCAATGTAATACCTCATTTTCAACTAATTTTGGTACACTGATTGCGTTGGAATGATTATTTTTACTTTTCAAGGTCACCAAGCCTTCAAAATGGCCGCCAAATCAAAGATGGCCGCCAAAATAAACTTTGTCATCTGGATTTTGACATATCAGCCCTAGGATCTAATAATTTAGGTACACTGATTACGTTGAAATTTTTTTTTTTAACGTTTTAAGGTCAAATAGACCTTGAAACGTTAAAATCAATCAGCCATTTTTACAAGCGACTATCGTTTACATGGTTAATTCGTGTATTCTGAAATATTAGGTCTAGAATTTAGTTTACTACCTCATTTGAAACTAATTTGAAGGAGCTGATTGCAATCGTAGAGTTATTTTATTTTTCAAGGTCATCCAGAGGTACAAACCGCAATCAGTGACCAACCTGAAAATAATCGTTCGATATAATAGGCTTAGAATCTAATGTACTACCTCACTTTTTGACAACGGAATCGTCATTTCACGTTTAAATGTCATCCAGCCGCCAAAAACAAAATGACTGCCAATGCCCGACATGAAAATCATCCATTTTTCAACTTGTATATTTAAAAAATAGGTCTAGAATTTAGTTTAATACATCTTTATAAACTGCATATATACTTTTGAAGAAATTGATCGCAATGGATTTTTTTGTTTAAAATATGAGAAATTTTGAATAATTGTTTTTCCGTATGCCGAATTGTATGGAACACCCCGGTGAATTGTTGAAAAAGGATATATATGTGACATGCCATATCAAAACCAGATCTATGTCGCAAGATATAGAAAATGAGCTAGTAAGTGGCCTGTTGAAGAGCAAGCGCTCAGGTTTCAAATGCACCAAAAATTATAAATATATCTCAATTATTTAGGAAATCATCGATAAAACAAGATTTGGAAATTTAAGCCTACAATGTTGCAAAAGGTTGAGAAAATGACCTAGAAAGTTTAAATTTAATTGACAAATAGCTCAAATAGTTGAAATTAAATCATTTTTTATATAAGAAATAAAATATTTTGTACTTATATTGCTTTGAAGTTGTATTTTCGATCAGCGTTAAAAAAGAAAATTAGCCAAAAAATATTATTTTAACAAAGCAAGGCCATAACTCAAAATCTAAAGCGATGTGGCACGTCACATATAGTAGTCTCTTTATAGTTTCTTGTTTTCATAAATGTTCGCATATCTGAATAATACACAGCTTTCTTTGGTGCTTCACTAATGATAATGTAATGTACCTGTTCATGCATTAAAATAACCATGATTACTAATTCCACTTTTTGAATTTTAAGAGATAATGACAATAATAGAATCTAATCAAATATTCAGATGCCAACGTAAGGTGATCAATAAACTAAAATACTAAACCAAACACAACTTGGCATTTGACAGATATGTTTATCTAATGTAATCCATAATTATAGTATAAAAAAACGGTTCACAAAATCAGCTCGAAGTGTGATATCATCTAGTTAATCTAGTTTTATTTAGGTTAAAAATATTAGGTTATGTTTTAGGTAGATTCCTAAATAAGACACACACGTTCAAATGAATTATATCCAATCTAGCTCTGATGTTCAGGGGCACTTGTCCGATGTCGTTGATGGATATACACGTTGAGTAATAATGTGTGAAAATTCTAACGTTTTGTTCCTTGGTAAATGAAATGAATCGGGCTTTAGGCCATCTTTGTGCACATATAGGCTAAACTGGGCCCGGAGAACATCCTGAGGATGGTGACATGATTGAGATGGCACTGTCCTCCAGACACAGGATTCAAAATTCGAGCCCTGGCGGTCTGAGGCCGAGCACGCTACCTCTCGGTCACGGAGCCTACCCACAATACTGACTTTCACACGTGGATGGGGAAGAAACATTTTTGTTTCTTTCAACCCGCTGAGACTGAGAAACGAACCCCGAACTGCGTGAAATGCAGCGGTGCTAACCACTACCCTAGGGCCCCCGCCCTTGTTCCTTGGTGTTGTTGTCTCCTGATAGACTGTGTGTTGAGGTGATTTTTATTTTTCCTGTTGTTTCTGGATCAGGGCATATTGTACTTATTATCATGATTATCGATGATGACGAGCACATATTGCAACCGTTTAAGTCGTAATATCGTTTCATGGCATGACCACACCTTACACCAGGTACCAATGAATGAATGGGTATTTTTAAGGTTGTGCATCAGCAAGATATATAATATTCATTTGACAACCGTTGACACCTCATTTCCATGAGTGTCATGTTTTTTGCTGTTGCCTTTTCTTTAAGGTATAGAACACAATCCAATGTTCAAAGCTGTGAACTAACTTGAAAATTATTACGGCCTTGAGTCCTTGATTTTTTTTGTTCCTTTATAACAAGAATATATCCTGGATTTTCTTAACCAATGACTTGTTGCTGACTGGTTCAGTAGTAAACCAGCTATGCCGTTCAACTCTACGACAAAACAGTGCAGGCTCCCACCTTTGCCAATCTGTTTGATGTAGAGAAGTCAATCGAGCTACAAGACAAGAAGGTGAGGAATGTGAAAAGAAATGTACTTCAAATAACCATAGCTAATTAGAGGGTTTTGTAAGTGTTGTGAAGTGTGATGTATTATCAATACCAATATCACATTCTTTACTGAGAAGATCACTCGAACATGTTCAAAAACTCAGTAATGTTTATTCTGAACTATGTCAATCTGGTACCTCTTATTTCAATCAAAATCATACATGAGGAGTCCCAGTATGTTGTAGACGTCATGCGTTGTATGCAAAAAAAAATTACTGAAGACATTCTGACTTTACTCAAGTTACCCTGCTTAAGATTGGATCTAGATCATGGTTCTTATCATGCGGAAACATCCACAAAAGATGGTAGGCAATACTAGCAGAAATCTTGTCGCTCAATCTACAACAACTGAGAGTACCACATCTAAGATAAACTAAAATACTATATGAATATGCCATCATTTCTAGAGCACCATTCTCAAATGGTGGCAATAGTGCGGAGGAATGCAAATTATAGCTCTCTTAGAAAGAAAACAATACAGGCCTCCAGAATCACATTGGCAGAATGTCCAGCGATCCAACTTCTCCCACCTTCTCAAGCTTTTCCTACATTATTTCTTAAAAATCCTATTTTTTATACGCCCGGGACACCTAACGTAAACCACACGCCCACCATAAGACAATATTCTTGCAAATGAGTAAAACTGATTCATCAAATCGACCACTCAAACCCAGTCTCTCCTGTTGAAAGTGGTGTTTTCTTCAAGACGGAGCTATATATATAGGGTGTAGAGCTAGCTCCTTTCAGGATGACATTCTATGCAATAGCTTAAGTATTCGAAAAAGCTACGCCATGGAACTGGGAGGGCGCTTGTGACACCAAGAGGTGCTCATGCAAGAAAGCAGGGTTTTTTCAACCCTAACGTTAGTTTGTTCCAGCATAATTTTTTTTAGTGTGGACTTGACTCCATGTCTTAGATCACCTTATGTATCAAACAGAGACAGTGGTATTGTTTAACATTCTTAATTGCCTATTAGCTCTTGTACATCGACAGTTGTTTTCCTACAGTATCAAGACAAGTTTTCGTTGCTTTTTCTTTGACATGTGTTAAGTCTTTACATATTTTTTTGGATACTTTCGCTCCAGTGGCAATATTGACTACCTTGGAGTGTCCTGTATCTAGAAATGGAATGATCATATGAACTGAAATTTGTTCAAGGCTGTACAGTATCTCTATCTCTAAGTATAGCTGTCAATTCAGCTTCATGCTGCTTTAATTTTTTGTCTGGAATTATTAACAGCATTTGTCGAAATGCCCCAGCTACAGCAGCAGTGACGTGTTCTGTGTAAAGCCATTTAGTGTGAGCTTTAGGCTTGAGTCTTATTCCCTGCTTCTGTTTTATATCCACATTGTATGTCTGTTCAATAACCATGGCTGGTGCAACACCATCGTGTTTCCCGTCACTTCTTTTCCCAGACTTGAAGTCTCCATGGTTAACATATTTCATATGTCTTGTGCTGTATCTCTCGAGTCGTGCATTTCTTTAGATATAGAGTGGAGGCCAAGTGACATACTAATATAGTGCTATATTAATACTGTTAAAAGTCATGGGGACTCACAATGACTTTCGGAGTTCTGCAGAGACGCAAGTCAAGAGTCCACAACACTTGGAGCTGTATACACGTTTATTACGACACAGAGACAGACAGCTGTTTTACAATATGTACAAAAGAAGAAACGACCCACTCAACTCGGGTTTGACTGAAGCAGTGCCTCCAAATCCCTGAGCCTCACACTATAAGCTACAAGAATTTGTTGACTCTCTCTGAGCGAATCAATGGCCTGCGTCCGCTCACATGGTCATCCACGAAGCCAACCATCGCTCAGAGAGAGTCTCCACTATCACCAGGTAAAAAGCGGTAACTAGCCACGACTCAGTTACCGCTCTTAAGCCAAGTCATAATCACTGTGATAGGTGAGAAGTGAAAGAGAAGTATCGCACCCAAATCTAGTGGCTTTATACCCTCTTTCACCTCTCATCAGTAAATGTCTCATTACCATCTGAACCAGGCGTGGCACGATGCCGGTCCACCACCTTAGGATGCTGGACCGGCATTGCGCCAACTACAACAAGCAAGACACAGTGTTGGCCCAATTATTGTACCGTCTGAATACAGCCCACATCAATGCTTCGGTGACCCGTGTTGGTACAACGCTGGTTCACCATCACCAGATGCTGGCCCAGCGTCGAACCAACGATTGTGCGAAAGACCCGCTATGCTACCTGTACTTTGACCTGTCGCCAATAATTACTGACCGCTCTGTCCTGCAAATAGGACCACAGCGCTGGTTCAATGCCGGGCCAACGCTATTAGTTCGCATTATGAACAAGACGTTGGCCCAACACTGGGTCAATGCTTACAACTCGTTTCATTTATATATAAATATGCTATTTTTCATTTTTACCTCTCGGATTAATCCGAGCTGTCAAACAGACGCTGTCTTGATTACAGCAAACAAATCAAAACGTGATGACAGCCGTGCATGGTTTTGACAATTACAATGTACTGAACCATTTTGCCTGCTTAAAAGATAAGATAAGATAAGATAAGATAAATTTTATTTTCAATCGGCATGGTACAGTTAAACCATAAAACATTAGCCTGAGGCTATTCGACTGATCCGTGGTACTAAAATTCAACAATGAATAACATTAACAATATCACATAGTATGCAACACATAAACGAAATGAATCGGGCTTTAGGCCACCTTTGTGCACATATAGGCTAAACTGGGCCAGGAGAACCTCCTGAGGATGGTGAGATGATTGAGATGACACTGTCCTCCAGACACAGGATTCGAAATTCGAGCCCTGGCGGTCTGAGGCCGAGCACGCTACCTCTCGGTCACGGAGGCTCCCCACAATACTAACTTTCACACGTGGATGGGGAAGAAACAAATTTGTTTCTTTCAAACCGCCGAGACCGGGAACCGAACCCCGGACTCTGGCGTGAAAGGCAGCGGTGCTAACCACTACCCTAGGGCCCCCGCCCATGCAACACATAGGCCTATTCAAAACAATATATTAGGTTTTACTAGTCCTGTATTAAATATATCACCTTCTCAATAATATTTTACTACTAATACTATATTATAGTCAAATTATCAAATACTATATTATTGTATATACTTATATATGTAAAGTACAGGAAATTGACTTTATCATAGAGTTAGGATTATGAATAAAATATCACGGTTACACTATGTAAAAAGTAGATTAAATTAATGACGTCCTGCATCAATGTATAATTATGATTAAAAGCAAAGATGGATTAAATACTTATCAGAGAATATTTTAAGATCTTTGACATAGTTTAAAATAGCATGATAAAAAAAAAATAATAATACTAATATATTATAGTCAAAATGATCAATTACTATATAATTATATATACTTATATATACATAAATTATAGCACAATGGTTTTATCGCAGAGCTAAGATTGTGAATAAAAATATCACAGTTACGTTATATAATAATTAAATTAATGACGTCCTGCATCTATGTATATATATAATTAAAAGCAAAGATGGATTAAATAATTATCCTAGAATATTTTAAGATCCTAGACATAGTTTAAAATAACATGATAAAAAAATAAATAATAATAAAAGAGCTATGTTATTTGATGCAATTTGCACATTTGTGTTGGCTTCTGTGTATACCTGACCACTTATTTATTCGCGACTTGAAGTTTTGCAGAGAGGTAGCATTGCGTGTGCATTCAGGTAGAGTATTCCAAATCCTAGGGGCCATATAAGCAAATGAATTTAGACCATGCCTTGTTGATTTAAACAAAGGTAGGTGAAATTTTGAATTTTGTATTGGTGTTATTAGTTCTTTCAAATATCTAGGAGCCAGATTGTTTTTAATTTTGTATGTCTGAATCGCAATTTTTCTTTCCCTCCCCAATTTTAAGCTCGGCATTTTGGATTTGCAAAGAAGAGAATCATAGTCTGAAGTATAGTCACCATAAACAAAACGCAGCCCTCTCTCCTGAATTTTTTCCATCTTTTTAGTGTTCCCCACTCCACAAAAATGCCACACAATGCTACAGAACTGGAAATGGCACAATATGAAACAGCGAAATATTGCCATTCTATGGTTGATACTGATATATGGTGAAAGTCTTTTTAAAGCATTTAAATGGTTGCCAGCTTTTTTACAGATCTGTTTTATATGTGTGTCGTAATTTAGATTTTTATCCAGATTGACTCCAAGGAGCTTAACATAATCTTCTGCAACTAGTGTGATGTCATCAATTTCGAATTTAAATTCCATGTCTGCGGATGCCAGAAAAATTGCCTGAAATTTGTGGGGATTTGCCAGCATTTCATTTAAAGTAAATCAGTTAATGGCAGCCTTGGATTCAATCTGGAGAGTTTGTACAACGAGCTGTTGTGAGGATTCTATGGCATTGATGGTATTGTCATCGGCGTAGTTTACAAGCTCTGCTTTTCTGATAAATTTGAACATGTCATTAAGGAAAATGTTGAATAAAATAGGCCCCAGGATTGAACCCTGGGGTACGCCTTTAAGGATATCAGCCCATTCACTTGTGCCATTTCCAATTTTTACTCTCTGCTTTCTTCCAGTCAAATACGATCGCATAATCTTGATACTATTTCCGCTAAGGACATAGGCCTCCAGCTTGGCGAGTAACAGTTGAGCATGCGGAAACCGCAGAAGTATGCTATACTGGTGATGTAAAGAAATGTCCCCTACATTGTGTCGGTTGAAGAATGTGATTGACATTTATTAAAATCTGACATCTGGTTCTCCAACGTGACTAGATCGCACTCAAGGGGGGGGGGACTGTTGGTTTTGGAGCGGAATATTTTTTCATAACCTTTGTGGTCGATTTCATGATTGTGACATAAATGGAATCCTCCAAGCTAAAGGACAATGTTTGAGAAAATATTTGCGACTATATGCGACTTCGTAGATGGCTAAATCACATGTGATGACTGTGTGTTTCATATTTACTGCCTCAGCTGCCCTAACTAATACTTTGTCTTTTTCACTACACCGATATCCGTGGGAGGAAAGGTAATGAGTGGGAAGTATAGAACATATATTTAGTTTTAGCTGAGGGTGATATGCTTGCACAAAATGCATTGAATCCAGAAATTGCAATGGATTTGTTTGTCTAACAAATTGGTGTAAGGTACACTGCCTAATTCCGAGAGCTTAAGTAGCTGCTCTCCGTCTTTGATTCCATGTATCATGCTTGAGGCCATATCAGATGATCACAAAATAATAACGAAAAATCATATGTTATCAATTTATCCGATTCCTTGGCTATTGAAATGTATGATTAGCCACTAAAATAATCATTCTAAATAAATGTATAGCCCAGAAACAATAATTTATGTATTTCAGGTAATTTCGATATCTTGATGGTATCCATTTTGAAGTTGGCCATTTTGGGAACTTTCTCAACACAGATCACGTGTCACCCAGGGGAGGTTATATTAACTTTATATGGGTTAGTTTATTGGGTTATAGTGTATGGTTGATTTTTTTTGCGGCCATTTCGAATTTACCACCATCAATAGTATTATAGTCGGATTCACATTATACACTAATCTGATAATAAAGAGTTCGGTCCAGTGTGACACTAGTGAAAGAAGCCACCCTTCAACTATGCGCCTCTAGAATAGATGATCAAGTTGAGTGTAGGCTACAGCTTTTCAACTTTAATTTGCACAACAAAAATGAATTCTGTGGCCGTCATAACATGATGTAAACCTCATTAATGGTAGTAGTAGCAGTAGTAAATTGTTGCTTTACGTCACTTTCCGACAATAATGGCTATTTAAGTGACAATGTAATATGATAAAAACGGTGTAGTCCATTGGTGAGATGAATAATGTACAGATGATGACGTGAGGTGGGGTCATAAGGCATGGTGGGTTTTGGGAGTGTTTTCCTTTACCCACCTAGGATAAGGTATATAGGTATAAGGTATAGGCATGCCTTTACCCCAAGTTCAGAGACTCAAAAGCGGCTCCGCTATATTCGGGTCGGATAGTCCCCAGAGTAACTATAGCGAAGGGTAACTCTATTCAACCCACGTGTGAGACATAATGTCAAACACTCTATTGCCGGTTGTTTCAAGAGTACCACGGCCAACATCAGTGCCTGCACTGTAGTGAAACTGCACAGGCAGTGCCTGCACTGATACGGGAGCTGCATTGGCACCGCTGTTGAGCGGAGGAGGCAGGGTACGTCTCTGGCAATCAATTAATGGAGCACCAGTGGAAGGAAAACACTCTTTACCTATTCACCCCCACACCCATGTCATCTTTTGCACAACATTATGTTTTATCGCCATATTGTATTGTTTTTTGTTGTAGGCCTATTATAAAGTATTTTACATGACCATCAGAGAAGTGTTATCAAGCCTTTTTAATTATATATACTTTCTGTTATTTTAAGTTTCTCGTGCTGTATATGGATTGTGTGATCAATTCCAACTCAGGGATGCTTGGCATGTGAGTCATTGACAGTGTGTCATTTCGATTTTCATTCTTGTTGAACTACAATAATAGAACATGTATGTATGGCATGGTTATGCATCATTCCATCGATGAATCAATTTCATATTTTGCGCAACCATAGACCGATGGTTGCCTGCAACAAACTGAAATATTTTCACATGCAGGTTTCACTAACGTGATACCTGCGCTTGTCAAGTTGTGGTTTGAGACATGTCGCCCATGTCAGAGGTCTAGTTGTGGTCAATTGGACTTGTCAGATTGTTATTTTTACTAATTCAATAAGGAATTGGTTGTGCGACAACTTCACTCGTCTCATTATTTCGATTATAGGCAGCAGAAGGTATATTTCACCTTGTTACAAGAGGTGGCCAGTGGATATTTAAAATGTAATTAACCTTGATAATTCTCCCTACTTAATCTGATGGATTTCCCTGAGTAGGGATACCAAATATTTTCTAAAAACACGATATGGGCAAACGTGATAATTGTCAAGTAGGAACACGTCGGAAGGTCTTTTGAGAAGTCATATTGTGAGCGACGGGCTATCTAAAATAAACCAATGGAATCATACAGGTATGTGTTCATGTGATATATTTTGAATGTGATGTGAAAATTTCAAATGAATCTGTGTATCCATTCCAATGTTATGGAACATTGTATAGGGCTGGAGTTTGTTTAACCTGAGATAAACCGACTAAATATTGTAAAAAGGGGTGTTTATTTCTAATGTTGAAAAATTACCTTAAAAATCATATTTCAGACACCTGGTTTGGGTTTTTAGAGATGCTAGAGAATGTCTTTGCATTGGTCTACATCTTGTACTAAAAATGTTTAGCAAAAGTGTTATCTAGGCACATATCGCAATTTGACGCCCTGACTATTAACCGTGGTGAATGGATTTCGACGATTTCTCGGTCAATTCTCAACCAGTTTTCACAAAATTTTACACACACTATTTTCCGTTCATGTCGTGACTACCCTGAAACTTTTGCGAAGTTTTGATAATATTAAAGAAGATAGACCATTTGACATGTAGTAAATAAATAAAAATGTTGCCCTCTATAAACCCATTAGCTTCGTCTCAGAATTTTATTACATGTCAAATAGTTCAACTTCTAAAATTACTTCTAAAAATACTTATCAAAACTTTGCGAAATTGTCTGGGTAGTCACGACATGAATGAAAAAAAGTGTGTGTAAAATTTCATGAAAATTGGTTGAGAATTGACTGAGAAATCCGCGAAATTCATTAATCCTGGCTGATGAATTTAATGTGAATCTGACTATAGTTGGCAATCACAAGTGATTTTAATCGATTCCTTGGATCTGAGAATGTATGATCATTTATGTATTTCTCCATACGGATCACGTGTTAAGTGGCTGCTTCTCGGACAGGAGAGGTCTCGAAACAAAATTATACCACTCATGTAGGTAATAGAGATAAAATATGAGATTTTTCGTTTTTTGGCGGCCATCTTAGATTTTACACCAAACATATTATCAGTTGGCAATCAAAAGTAGATTGAATCGATTCCTTGGCTCTGAAAATGTATGATTAGCCACTAAAATCATATTTCTTAGTAGATTAAATGCCAAGATATGATCAATTATGTATTTCAGGATTTTCGGCTGGAAAAGGGGGGGGGGTCGTTCACAAAAATCCTTATAAAATTCAGTGTGTGGATTTCTGAGCGGGGTGACCGCACTATATATTCAGGAATAGCTAGGAGATCAGAAAAATGACACCACCCTTGGACGGCAGATGTTGTCCACCTAACCAAAAAATAGGGGTTTGCCTCCTGGGCTACAATCAAAAACTATCATAACTAAACCGTTACACAATAGAGAGCTGTCATTTAGAAACCATGACACCATAGAAAGCTATCATTCCGCAACTGTGACAATCATTTTTTATCTACTCTGTTTTTTTTAATTATTTCAATGAAATATTATAAATACATGAACTGGCAAAGATTAATAAACGTCCTTACCATCAAAACACGTCCTGTATATTTCAAAAGCCAAGGTAATGAATAAAAACAGAAAAAGTGCTTTTGTCTTGTGAAGATATATAGCAACTAAACCGTGACAATACATATGTAAACATTGATTGAGATCGTCACCAAACATTTTTGGCCGTGACCGAGTTCACCCCCAGTAAAGGAAATGACCGGCAGACAAAGAGAAGTAGGAGCACATTAGAACAGACGTTGGTCACGTATCACATCATAATTTCAAAAAGATAACTGGGAGCTCATCAGTAGAGAAAGTAGTAAAAAAAAGAACATTTAGAAAAAAAATATTGGACATAGAAAGATTAAATCACATCAAAAGTGATAGATAGGTGTGACACAAAAAGACATATGAAACACATCACACGGAAAGTAAAAGAAAAGAAGAAACGCACAAAGTGAGGAGAAGAAAAGAGAAGGGCGTGACATAAAAAATACATAGGAAACTTAAACACATCTAGAGATTACATAATTGCTTAAAATCATATTTTCATGAAGTGCCGTTTAACTTTCTTACCACCTGTATAGCTATTTGTTCTCACTTTATCCCCCTTGATACTACCCAATTATCATTTCAATTTGAAAGATAAATACCGATGACTTGAAACACCTGAACGTACATAAATATCAACAAGAAAAATTATGTAGCATTTGAACATTTATTGTATCGGCCCCATTTTGGCAGTCGTTGCTATGCTTACTAAAAAACATTTTATTTAATAGATTTCCAAATATTGATTGTATTTTTATAAATTTAGGGCCTACACCCAGTTTTTCGTCATCCCAAAAGCCAAAACATTTTTTTCTGAAATCATTTTTTTCAACTCTAGATAGTGAAATAACGCATATTTCGTACAAAATTGGGGAACAACATTTCAGATGTAAGAACAAACCTTAATAACGTACAATCAATTTATTTTGTAGAGTCTCATCTTAAGTATGTTAACAGGTTAAAGGAACCCTATTAAAGCCATGACCAGATATAAACTAAAAAATTGGAGATGGGGCGACAAACAAAACCAAAAACACCACATAAAACAGTATAGCATTTAAAATCGTTGAGGATTTGTATAAATCAGAAATGGCCGCCAAAAAATAAAATGTTCAAAAAATTGTTTAGAATCAAAATAACCGACAAAATTGTCCAAAATCCAAAAAAACGCCCAAATTTTAAAATATCCGCCCAAAAAACAGAATCTTAAAAAAATCGCATACATGGCATAGAAACCAAATAGCCGACACAATTTTGGGGGGCTATAACCCACGTAGTTTTAGCCCTTTTTTAGCCTCTCACCGGATGCACAGTTTTCGAAACATCAGCCATTTTTTATATTACAGGGCCGATTGTTATTCAAGTTTTTGAAACGTGCACAGGAGAAACAAAGTGAGTCATTGTTTCAAGCATGGGTGATTTTTTAGGGTATAGTTAGGACATTAAATACGTGTTTGCTACAGATTTTCCAGCCATTAAAACAAATAGCTGACAAAATTACGCATTGATAAAGCATTAGATCTTTTGAAGCAATCCTAGATCAGCCCTTGAAACAAAAACTCCATGGCTTATAGCAGTCCAAAATAAATTATCGTCTTAGACTGGGCTAGTCCATCTATAATTATAGTTATTGTTGTTTTAAGCGCGCCGAGTTATAATATCCAATATTAGAGAGGGGCGTGGCGCAGTAGCTAGAGCGCGGAGCTTTGCAATGTCGCTGTCTGCCGTGCGGTTTCGAATCCCGCTTGGTGCAGAAATATCATGTTTCTCCCCTCTCAATATTGAGGCATTATTTCGATGCTGTGTCCTTGGGCAAGGCACTTTACCCTCACATGCTTCACTTGACTCAGGTTTAAATGAGTACCTGGTAGGACAGAGGTGGCCATGTGTGCGATTAGTTCCTAGCGCCGAAATGGCTGCAAGTGCTGTATGCTCCAAAAAGGGAGTCGAAATGGTACATAAATGAACAGGTCCAGTCACCAAGGGTAATATGTGTGAAGCGCACAGAGCATTGTATGTGCGCTATATAAGAAATCACCATTATTTTTTTATTATTATTACATAATATCTTTAGCATGTATACACCGTTTGTAATCATGAAATATTGCGTTACAAAGTTTCCTGTCTGTGTCGAATCTAGGAAGGCGGCAGCGATTGATACTGTTCGGAACAGATTAACCTTATCCATTTTGTAACAGTTATTAAATCTTTCCGACAGGTTTGTTTTAAC